>CAUYPK010168115.1:0-27801 GCA_963574355.1 Loris lydekkerianus | reverse complement strand
AGTGTGTTGTATACCTGTGTGTTGTACCTGTTAGAGGAAACTTACTACCCCCCCTTACCTTCCTCCTTCTTGAATTTAATTGAGTTTTTCTGTCATGTGAGCACACTGGGTTTTTTTTTTTGAGACAGAGTCTCACTATGTCACTCTCAGTTCAGTGCCATGGCATCACAGCTCACAGCAACCTTAAACTGTTGGGCATAAGCTATTTTCTTGCCTCAGTCTCCCAGGTAGCTGGAACTATAGGTGCCTGCCACAATGCCCAACTATTTTTTGGTTGCAGTTGTCATTGGTGCTTAGCAGACCCCGGCTGGGTTTGAACCTGCCACCCTAGGGGTATGTGGCCGGTGCCCTGCCGACTGAGCTACAGGCACCACCGCATGCCTATATTTTCAAATGTGCTATAAAGCATATGACAGTATTTAAAGGTTATTACTTCATGTTATCTATTTTATGGAAAGGGAGTCAGGCTGGATTCCTAAGAATGTAGCTTTGCTCCACCTCTTATCTTTATCTCCTAAAAACATATGAAATTCATCAATGGCATGAGAACAATACATATATGGTTTCACTCAGTAGTAGTGACTAGATAGCATATATTTACTAACGTTGAGTAATGAAATTTTTACATTGAAGTAATGAAATTTTTATATTAAGTTTAAAATATTTGACCAAAGCATTAACAACCCAATGTCAGGGTAAGCCTCCATCATAGCATCTATGCACATTTGTTAACATAACTCAATTCCAAGAGATAAATCCAAAGAAAAAAAACACTAAACATGGAATTACATTATACAGCTTTTCGGTTCTATTAATTAAAATCAAATTTAGCCAGGAAAAATGAGACACAGCTAAGAGGAAAAGAGGTTATGGAACTTGCCCAAGGCCACAGAGTAGAGACCCCTTTATTTCAGGTTCACAAAGATTTCTATTAGGTTTTTTTTTTTTGGACACAGAGTCTTATATGTCACCCTTGGTAGAGTGTCGTGTCATCACAGCTCACAGCAACCTCAAACTCTTAGACTCAAGCGATTCTCTTGCCTCAGCCTCCCAAGTAGCTGGGACTACAGGCGCCCATCACAATGCCCAGCTATTGTTTTTTATTGCAGTTGTCATTGCTGTCTAGCTGGCCCAGGCCGGGTTCGAACCCATTACCCTTGGTGTATGTGGCCAGCGCCGTAACCACTGTGCTACAGACTCTGAGCTGATTTCTATTAGTTTTTTATGATAATTGTCAAGACCACAGGTTTTGAAGTCACTGTCCTGGTTTTGAGTTCTGGCACTCCTCTATATGGGCAAGGGCAAGTGACCTAAGCACCTGTCTCCTCATGTATAACATGAAAGTCATAATATTCACCTGACCTTGGAGATGGAGCTGAAATGAAATAATGTATACCAGAACGGTGAAGGAGGAGGAGGAGAAGGAGAAGGAGAAGACAGCAAGGAGGCCACCTTGCTTTTTTCAACAAGGATAGCAAAATACTACATTTCCACCCCACAAATGAGTACTGTGGTTGTGAAATAACTATGATCATTGCCATCAAACATATTTACTAAGAACATTCACTGGGGTGCTTTGAACTGAACTGCAAGCACAGTTCCTAATTTCCAGAGTGTAAGAAACCATTAATACAAACACAGAGAAAATATACCACAAGAAAATGAGCACACCCTTCGGAAAGAAGAATATAATGGCCTTGTTCATTAGGAACATGGCGAATGAGAAAATTATGTAAATTTCATGTTTAGAGGGAGAAAGAAATTGTCTTCTTACAGGTCAACAATGTCTCTGTGGAAAAGCTAGGATTTCTGAACTCACCAGTAACTGGGAAAGCTTCAACAAGGGAATGGGTGGGATTAACCACAATGTGAGCAGAGCTGGGAACTGGTAGGAAGGCAATGTGCTGGATGTAACATGTAGGTTGCACAGAAAAGGTTCCCTTCCCCCTTCCCCCATTTGTGTTGCCCCCAAAGTAGATTATAGAAATAAGAGTTAGAATGAAAGCGATGAGATGGAAAAGTCACAGGAACTACTGCAAAGAGAAAGAGGGCCTCAATGAAAAGACTACTCCCAGAGTAGCACACGGTACTGGCAGAGTACAGGGTGGCTAGGAACATGGACTCCAGGCCAGTGTGCCAGGGTTCAGATTTCTATTCTTCACTCATTAGCTCTGTGACTTTGGCCAGTTCCTTGTCCTTTGTCCCTCGGTTTCCTCATCTGTACAACAGGAAACAATAGGGCTGTTAGCCAAGTCAGTGGGTTAACATTTGTAGATCTCCCACTGCTTTCATTCATTCATTTCAGTAAGCATTCAAAATGCTGGGGAAGCATGACATGCTAGCACTGTTCTTGGGCCAGGCATGAAGATGGCCATGGTCTTACTTTACCCTAGCCATGTTTAGTTTGAACTGAGATATTAAAAATGCTTTAAAATCCTGTTACACACAATATATTACATGAAGGGGTCCACATGGGAAACAGAGGTTCACAAAGAATGAACAGTTATTAAAAATAAGCAGATGAATATGGATTAACCTCTGATTGTGAAATGACTCATTTCCTTAAATTCAAAATTATCCCACAAGAGAGAAGTGGAACGGAATTATTGACCAAAGCTAATTCCTCATATGCCCATTTTAATGGATCGGTGTTTCCTTCTCTTGATTTTGATACAATGGGGCCAGATACTACAAAAGAACCCCCCATAACACTCTTTTTTTTCCTCTTAATATTCCCCTACTAGTTAATTCTACAACTTCTCATCAGTAACTGTTCTTTCCTTTCAGAATAATGTACAGGTAATGCATGTTCAGCTCAAACACTTGAACCCAACTCAGCACCCTTATCAAGGTTTTAGGCATTCTCAGAGTGTGGCCTTGAAATGCAAACACGCATGACCCTACATCTTTCTCTTCCTACAATTGTGTTGTAACTGTGCTCAGAGGGAATGTTACATTAGGTGTAGGTATTAGCACACAATTCATCTAACATTTAGGACAGTAATGTCCTTCATTCATGCTCTGGAGGAAATGTCACCTTTGTCTAATCAACATTAAAAATATTACATTGATTCAAGTTGATTCAAGTTTTCCTGATAACCATTTTTAACAGACTTATAGAAGATCAGAAAGAAAATGTAATGTTTGCTATTAGAAAACAGAGTTCGACCGTGTTGGTGGTAACTGAGAAGAGAAAACCACCAGGAACCTGTGCAAACTCCAAGAGCTAAATCCAAGAAGGGATAAGCAGGAAAACGAGTCAGAAATGCAAATTTTCAGTTAACTACCTCAGTTACGTGGCCACCCATTAAAGAAGATTTATGTCCAGTTTTATGATTTAGCTAAACCTGATAAATAATGTTAAGAATTACTGAGTAGGATATTTATTGTAGGGGGAAACTTTCACCAAAAGAAAGAACAGACATTAAGTCCAGTTTGACATTGCTCGCAATGAGTAACTGCCAGGAAGTAGTGACCAAGAAGCATCACAGCACAGTGCCTTAAAGCCAGGAGATCTGCTGAGTTCATAGTTCATTTACACAACACGTGGTGGTGGGGGCTGATGGTTAGACAGACCCTATCCTTCTCTTACCCACAGGAACCCACTCGCAACCCACAGGAACTGTATTAAAGGGTTGCAGCATTAGAAAGGTTGAGAACCACTGTCCTACATATACAAAACACAGCCCTGATGAGCGGATGAACTGAGAAGAGAACAAATGTCTGCTTTTTGCCCCCATCATGACAGTGATTCCTGTTTCTAGACAGCCCTTGTAATAATCTGCAGCAGCCACTTTAGAAATAGATCAGTAAGCTCTGAAGCTGTTGGCCCTCACTTTATTTACTCCAGTGACGGGGGCAACGGTTTGATATGAGCTTGTTAAATTGGAGCTTCCTATGGCATGAATGACACCGAGGCTGAGGGAATCAGAGCTCTGAACCCAGAAAGCACCTCACTGGCTAAATGTAGAATATAAATGTCTTAACACAATAACTAAAGGTAGGAAATGTTTTCACAAGTCCTTCCTACTTTGGGAAATTTGTCATTCTCCATGGAAACTACCCCATGCTGAAACTTGCCTGTATAACTCTCAGTGTGAAAGCAGATCTTCCCATCCTTGCTCCCATTCACAAAGGCACAAATGAAGCATTCATTTTGATAGTTTTCTAAAACCCATAGCCATTATTTTCTCCCTTTGCTTCTGAAAACTTTAGAATGGTCGGGCAATCTGAGCCAGCCAGCCTCCCAAGCTGAAGCTATTGGCTACTGGAACTAGCTTCCATTTTGCAAGCATCTAACTGTGTGTATTAAATCTTTCTGCTTCACATACCTAGAGTGCACCACGTAGACGGATACGTCCTTCCTGGGTTAGAGTTGAATAAAGAACTAACCCATAATGTTGATGCTATGGGAAGGCAAAAACACTGAGCAGTAAGGAAATTCATGGGTCAGCCTATAAGGTGAAAGACATAGACAATTTGTGAAAACAAGGAGAAGGAAGAAAGAAAAGGAGCAAGGTAAAGGTCAGGAGGACAGAAAGAAACCAAATGACTTGGTGTCAAAGCTGAGAATTTGCTTCATGCAAACCCCTCAGGCTATGTTTGCAGTCTCTATTTCCAAATATGGTCCTGTCCAAATATATCTAATTACTTGATTTGATGAGAAGAAACTTACCAAGAAAGATTATTAAACTGAATATGCCTCAATATGCAGTTTTCCAAATAATAGGAGATAGCCTGTTTGTCAGGCAACACAATCTAACAGACAGATGATAAAATGAATTAGTCTCTCTCCCCCCCACCCCGCCCCGAGCCAACATGACACTTTTTCTTGAACAGAGAAAAGGTGGTATAGCCTGCACTTCACAGAAGTTTACACTGTACAAACCATATTCATGAACTGTATCTCATTTCTTCTTTAACACTCTCCTGAGAAACAGATGGGTAGGAAATATTATTACTCCTCTGTACAGGGGAACAAACTGGCG
This sequence comes from Loris lydekkerianus, assembly GCA_963574355.1. NCBI lineage: Eukaryota > Metazoa > Chordata > Mammalia > Primates > Lorisidae > Loris > Loris lydekkerianus. Next base: position 22,813 of record CAUYPK010168115.1, on the reverse strand, counting down.
CTCAGGGAGACCCTATGCTACTGGTCACAGAGATGAGAGTTACACTCAACTCTGCCTCTGCCCATTCCTGGGTCCTTTCCGTTACCCCAGGCTGTCTCCTGTCTACTCTTGTTTGGCTCTCACACCAGCCCTGTGAGACAGGTAGGGCATGGGCCACCCTCTCTTCCATGTTTTTACATTGAATTTTATTGACAAACTTTAGATACTATTGGACTTTACAGATGCCAAGTAAAAGAATAGAGAATATTTTGTTTTAGAGCAAAGTGGTAGCAATGCAGAGCTAAAGAGGAAATTAATGTCAGTAAGGGAGATGACCACTGGAGAATCATTAGGATGAGTTTATTCCTACCAGTGACGAGCACCTTGGACAAAGGGAGACAGTTGGGGCAGGAAGAAGCACTAAAGGGTCAAAAATATGATTCTTGAGAAGGAGAAAATGGAAATCGGCACCATAACTTGCTGTCGGTGCTGATTCCGGGCAAATGTTATATAGTTGGAATAGGTGGAGTCGGGCAACATGGTTTCATTTGAATCTCATCAGATTTCAATTTCAGCTAAAATCCCTTTTAATCCATATGCAGGGATTATATCAAGGTCAAACACCCAGTTTTACTTATCTGTAAAGTCTTGGCCCAACAAATAATCAATATAAAATTCAGTTAGCGTTGGTCAGGTAGAACTGGTAGAAACATTGGCAGAGCAATAGCTAACCAGGGCCCAACAACAGGATGAGGACTAGATGCCGTCAGGGCTGAAAATACCATGGCTGCTTTTCAGCAGTGGAAGGTCAGATCATTACCAAATCACCTAGATAGTTTTAGTAGTAGCTTTACTAAACACAGTGGTCTGAAGAATGGGAACACAGTTTGCTTATGTCTTTTGTTTCCAATGTTGACACTTCCTGTTTATCTGAGTTTCCATTCTGAACTATTCAACCCTCAACTCAAATATATCCCTAGTCTCTAGGAGGTCTTCAAAAACTACATTTTTAGAAGACTCAAATAAGGAACACATGTACGTGGACCAAAAAATATTAGTTGTTTATTTATTTATTTTTGTACATTCAACACCAATAGTTAAAGAGATACTAATTTTCAGATACATAAAGTGTTACCGGGTAAAAATATTATGGTTTCAAGTTTTCACAAATCTTTCAAGTAGTAAAGATGAATTCTTTCAGGTGACCTGCCTACTTTGTGGGATACCTGGGTGCTGCTATCTGCCCAACCCCTTTTATTGAAAAATAAATAAATAAAAAATAAAAAATGAAGGTTAACACTGCTGTGGGAAACCATATGAGAAAAAGAGCATCCCTTATTAATGCAAGAAGAAAAAAACAAGTAAAAAGGCCCCTCACCACTTATGTCCTCTTCAGTACCTATTACTAAGAGACCCTTCTCTTTTAGCCAGTTTTCTAGGCTATCACTTGGAGTTATGTGACACAGCTAAGAACACAATGGGGTACAGTTAGACATTAAAACACTATAAATTCCTGCCTTCTACATCTTCCATAAAGGAACATTAAATAAAGAATACTTTGGACAGTCAATGGTTACAGTTTGCACCATGAATGTAGCTCTCTTCAGGCCAATATTTCTGGCCTTTCCATTTTGTTTTACTAGTTTCTTTGAGAAAGACTCAGAATAAAGTCCAATGCCCAAGGCTACAATTTATCTTGGGCTTAAATTTGTTAATTTTAGCAGAGAAATTGGCCAAGCACTACTTGGGCAAGGTGATCCGTGTCAACACCAACAGTGTTAACTCATGTAGCAGTAAGTGTCCTTACGAGGAAGTGGTGAAAATGGCACTTGACCTCCGTGGTTGTCCTCTCAAACAACAGTTTATCCAGCCTAATCAGGAGTAAACATGAGAGAAATCCCAACTGAGAGACTTTCTATAAAATGCCTGACCAGCAGTGCTCAAAATTATCACACTCATCAGAAACAAGGACTGTCTGAGGGACTGTCACAGCCCAGAGAAGACTGGATGACTGAATGCAATGCGGGATCTTGAATTAAATCCTGAACAGAAAAGGGCATTGGTGGAACAAATTGCAAAATATGAATAGGCTGGAGTTCAGTTAACAATATGGCACCAGGATTGGCTTCTTACTTTTGCTAAACATACCATGGCAATGGAAGATGATAACATAAGGGGAAACTAGGTGAGGGAGAAGAGGGAGGCCTCTGTACTGTATTGGCAACTTTTCTGTAAGCATAAAGCTATCCTAAAGTAAAAAGTTTAAGAAAATGAAAAATAAATAAATGTGGGGTTGAAAACACTCCATTAGCAAGTTATCAGAAATGAGGAACCACTCTAGTTATTTCAAAACAAAGAAATTTAATAAAATAATTGGTGTATGCATGTTTGAGCTACTTAGGAAACCAAAAAAGAACAGGGTAAACTCACTTAATGATTAGCAACTATAGGAAACCACTACTAGTCGAGCCAGAGAGCAGAGTGCTGCCCCGGGGCCTAGGGACTGTACTGAAGTTTCTAGCTGTTTCTTTCAGCCTGGCTGTGTGTACTGTAGCCAGGAGCCTTCTCCTGAAAGCTCTACCGTCCAGACTCTTCCCCACCTTCCTGGCCAAAGTCGACAGTACTATTATTGCTGCTGCACTCACTGCTGAAAATGCTCCAGAACTCAGACCTCCCAACACCCTCCCGCCAAGATGTCACTCCTGGCTGTTGAATGCCAGCTGACAACAGGATGCGAGAAATACAGTTCCTGGGTGTTGGGATCTAGCAGAGTAGCTCAGGGCAAATCAATAAAAGCCAATAACAGCACACAGTTTTACAAAATAAAAAGAGAAGACAGACCTCTTAAAAATAAGTTGAGCATAAAAGCTAAAAATGATCTTAAAATGTAGAGCTAACATGTAAAGCCACTGTACTTTACCAGGTCATTAGCAACATCTCCTAACTTAATCAGTGTTTACATTTTGGGATGTACAATAGTACTTCATTATCCCTGATTTTGTTTTCTGTGATTTCAGTTACATTTGGCCAACTGTGGCTTGAAGATGTTAAATGGAAAATTCCAGAAATAAACAATGAATAAGTTTAAGTACACACCCTTCTGAGTAGTGTGATGAAATCTTGTGTCCTAGGATCAAATCGCCCCTTGTCCAGCATATCCACGGTGTAGCGGCTCCTTGCCCACTAGTCACCTAGCAGTGCCTAGGTTATCAGATCAACTATCATAGTACCACAGTCCTTGTGTTCAACTAACCCTTATTCCACTTAATCATTGCCTCAAAGGGTAAGCGTAGTGATGCTGGCAATTCAAATAACCCAAGGAGAAGTCATAAAGGGCTTGTTTTAATTGAAAAGGTGAAAGTTCTCCACTTAATAAGAAAAGAAAACCAAATCACAGCTGAGGTTACTAAGATCTCTGGCAAGAATGAGTCTTTCAACTGAGAAACTGTGAAGAAAGAAAAAGAAATGTATGCACAACATTTCTAGTACATTCAACCTATGTACATTCAACCTAGTACATAGGTTTGGGGTTTCATGTCCATGGGGGGCCTTGGAAAGGGAGCCTTCAGCTTGCAAAATCATAAAGTATCATACTGTATAAATACAACTTAAAAATTACATGTATATGTATATTTTCACTATTCTTACAGTGGATAAAATTATACATTCTGTTTATAAATGCAGACGAGCTGTAATAGTCAATTCACTGAAAACTGATTCTCTGGCCACACTGACAAATACAGAAAACAAGAACATTCCTGGTACTCAGGCCTTCTATGTTGTACTGAATAACATTAAAGGATAATTTTAAAAATTCTTCTTCAGTTAAACTTCCATTGTGGTCATTAACAATATAAAATATGACCACTGAAAAATTACATGCAATGATTTTTGAAAATTGAGATTGTTCTGACTTTGGACTATTTTTTCTTACAAATAAGTTTATTACTTGTACAATCATATAAGGAATATATACTTTGTCATTGTCTTCAGCTGCTAATGCTTAGCAGGTTGAGGGGAATAACTATTAAACATATAGAAATGAAAGTTGACGTACCTCTTTCTATACAACTCAGGTTGTACATTCCATTTCTTGCCATGCATACACTGTCCATATTTTAAGATCACAGACTTTTCTATCAATTGTGAATCAGTTAACGTGCACATTGTAGATATGAGATAAGCATTCCATGCCTCAATTAATATGCCTCATTGCCAATAACTCATTGAAACAAAATGCTAATGAATGTGCATTTTTACATCACAAGATCCGTTTTTGGCAAACAGGGCTGCTTCAATGTTGATACTGATGATGGAGTGAAAAGTTGCAATCCACACCCCCTTTGTGCATCAAGATTACACAAAATTATAAAAGAAAAACACTGAGGATGTGATGAGCTAAAATGACAGAGCTACAAGGAGGAAGCTGGCGTGGATCACAGCTGGTGACACGAAATGGCAGGCACAGGCTCCTTCCAATTGGGGATTCACATTCCATAGAGTAGCCCATATCCATAGACCAACCCCAGAACATGATTTCCAAAGTAATTTGCAGTTTATAAATTACCGTATATATTCGAGTATAAGCCGAGTTTCTTCGGCACAAAATTTGTGCCGAGTTCAGGTTTTTCCGGCACAAATTTTGTGCCGGAAAAACTCGGCTTATACTCGAGTATATACGGTAAATTTATAACACAGAGACAAAATTGCAATCTAGGAATTAAAGAATTGAACAGTTAGGTAATTATGGCCCTTGTGTCTTTTAAGCAAAGCAGTGGAATAGGGTGGGGCAAGGTGGTAGGGAAGGAAAGAAACATGAAGCTCATTTTATGGTAGAGACTTGGGCCAGGTACTTTGCATTTCCCCAGTAATCTTGAGTAGAGTTACTAGCCCCATGTTAGGGGTGTGGACACTGCGCCTCACAACTGCATGTCTACAACATACAGATGAGACTGGGCCCCCATGTCTCAGGGCCTTGCTCTTAATATTACCCTCTGCCCTCTAGGGACTCTGGTACCACTACAGTTGGTGGCAGGTGAGGACAGCGACTCAAGTAGGGGCTAGCAGAGGCCTATTCTGAGTGACCAACAACAATAATCCTCATTTCTCACAAGATGAGAATCAACACAGTTATGTCTTGGTTGCCTATTTTATTTGCCTCCACTTGACCTGGTAGAAGTTTTCAGGGAGAGGAGCTATAGTTTACCTATAGTCTAACTGATGGCCCCCTCCCCCCACATTACTTTCACTTCAACAACCGTTCGTACACACAACACCGATTTTAGTCTTAGCCTCTGCTTAAGGAGCACTTCAGCTGGTGTGTGGAAAAGTCAGAGCTGCTCATCTCTGCCCCATCTCTGATCAACTTCCCGGTTCCTCAGAATGGTATTATCATTCCCCAAATGAGCTAGAGAGCCTTCCCCTTCCCTGAGGCCAGATCTAACTTTAGACAGGTTTATTCCTGACTTTGGGTCCCTGAGGCTCCTTTTTCTTGGGGCAATTACTTTAGAAAACTTGCCACTGTAAAACCTTTTGGCTACTTGAAGGTATAAATCTTCTACAACCCTGGAAGGCCTTTCTTAAAGACCTGGGAACCATACCTTTGACATGTCATCAAGATAATGCCCCTAGCTCCCAGTCTCTGTGGAAGGGTGGGAGGCTAACTTCAATATGCATCAATTAGTAAACACAGAAGGCCTATCACATCCCCCTCCCTGAAATGTCCTGCAGTACTTGCCCGCCAACTCCCTTAAAACTTAAAAAATGCTCTACTTTCCAGCTTGATGTGAACATTCTAGATTGTATACAGAGTCAGCACATTGTACCCCATAAATACAGTAATATACACAGTTATGATCTAATAAAAAAAAAAAAAAAACTCTTTTGTTTAATGGTGTTGAGCTCTGCCCCATTGTGAGTGTTGAATAAAGTCTTCCTGGCCTATTTGACTGGTCTAGTACAAATTTTCTTTCACACAAGCAAGTCTCAAACCAAGAACTGTAAACATACTATTAAATAAGTTTTTAATATAAACTACACACTGGAGAACTATTTGAAATGCATACGACAAAGGGCTACTATATAAAGAACAGAAAAAGCACAAACAAGTAATTCAGATGATATAAATAAGAGGATAAAAGAAATTATCAATAAAATATTTATTAAAAAACAGACAAATAATTAAGATATGAAAAGGTTAAGTCTATCTAATAAACAAGAAATGTAAATAAAACAATACCAGCTTGTCATTAGGTCTAAAATACCTTTAAAATAGGAATGCCCGTTGACCCAGAAATGCCATTTCAAGCAATGTTTCCTAAGGAAATAATTTGAATAAGTGAACAAAGCTTTAAGGAACAAGGATGCTTACACTGTGAAAATTGCAAACAACTTAAAGGCCCAACAGCAAAGCAAGAGTAAAATTCTTCCATCGATTGAAATAAAAGACAGGCAGGAAAACAGTCCAATGGGGAGAAGCATCCATGCTTTACTTTGAGTAAATACATACAGGTTCCCATTCATGTAAAAGTCACACTAATCAATCTACACTGTGCATCTATGCAGAAATGACTCTAAGGGAAGTACAATAAAATGTTAGAAATGGCTATTTCTGCGTGACTGCTTTAGGAAAGTTTTATTTTCTTTTTTTGAACTTAAATTATTTAAAAATTTTAAACAACGAACATGTCATTTTTACCAAAAATATTAAAATATTTAAAAATAAAATGTAACCTCTAAAAGCAATGCTGTTATATATATTTAGGCCCAGAAAAAGCAGAAGAAAAATGACATTTCACCAAAACATTGAAAGTTATTATCTATGTGTAGATTACTACCAATTTTTCATATTTTTTCTGTATTGTTTGATTATTTCTGTATATGTGACATTTAGAACCAGAAAAGCTATTGCATTAGAAAACAAACAAGAAAACCACCTATTTATCACCAACATCACGGCATTTCTCTTTCCCCAACATCCCAGGGCTTTACAGATTAGATATGCTTAGTCAGTTTATAATTGATTGGCTTGCCTTTCTGACTCCAGTTCCTTCAGTTGTGTTAACCTTGAACATGGCAGCCAAGTTTACTTTCCAGCCTTGCCAGCTTATAAGCATGAAGACATTGTAAAAGCAGCAATCTGCATCAGCAATATCCCCTCTATTCTATCAATACCTTCTCACTTCCCATGAAAATATTAATTAGTCATCCTTGCATGTTATATCACCTTTAACAGAAAAATCTAGATCTATATTTCCAATCCCACTTTCAATTCTCTCTGGTTCTAGTAGCACTTGACCTTCAAGAAGAGTCTGGGGCTCCTTGCTCAGGGCTCTGATCCACCCTTGAACTTGAGGATCCCCATGTCTGAAGGAGCAGGGGGAGGTTGAGGAGGGATTACAGGAGCCATATCCATTTCTTCTCACTCTGCTTTGTGCCTTTAGTGAAGGCTCTTCAACTGCAGAATGGGGAAAGGACATTCCTAGGCAAGCACAAAGGCGAATCCAGCCAGCGCACAGAACACCATTGTTTCTCTGTTGTTCTATCCAGAAGGGTAACCTCACTTCTTATGATTATTTTTTAAAAGGCACTATTTACAATTCAGGAATTAGGAAGGGTATTTAATGCTAAGGAAGGCACTTTCAATACAAAGCTACCCAAGCAAAACAACTGTTCTTTCTTATTTTGCCACCTCTCTTTAGATTTCAGATTTCTCTGATAGGCTCAGGGAATTCTTTTTCCCAGGAGTCCTCAGGGAAACTCAGAAAACCTTAGATCAGCAGTTCTCAACCTATGGGTCACAACCTTTTTGTAACAATGAAAATACATCGCAGCATTAGAAAGGCTGAGAACCTTAGATGTTTCTGAGCCTTAGATGTTTCTGAGAAGAAAAAAAAAAAAAAAAGCACAGAAAATGTATCACCACATAGTACCCATCCTAGGGGTGTTTTCTTCAGGCCCTTTCCCCTGAATATTTCAATTTGAATGAAGAATGAAAACAGAAAAACAAAACCAGAAAGTTGCATGAGCTAGGGAAGCCTCTGAAGTGTGAAGGAACTGGCCTCTTTGTGTGTCACCAACTGAGAAAATCCTGGCAGACACCTCTGATTATCAGTGGTCATCCAAGATGGAAGACTTTACTACCATTCATCATTCCTAGGGAGTACAGCTCAGAGGCAGAGTTTGAGGCCATTATCACAGCAAAGCTAGTGGAAAAGCACCTTGGTAAAATGCCCTTTGTTCTCAAACTCAGTTTTCTGCCCTGATTGAATGGCACATGGATTAAGCAAGATGGGTTGAAAAGATTTTTGTGGGGATATAAATGGATTACGTTAAACCTTCTCACAAAGGCCTAAAAAGATAAAGTGAGTGTGAGCCTCTGTTAATTCACATATAAAGAGCGATGGAGATGTTATTCTCTGCTCTGCCTGCATAGAGTTATTAAATATAGCAAGGGCCTGATGTGGTTTGTGGGATTCCATTCTGAAGTCCTTACTGGATTTCATCCTGATTTCCCACCTCTGTGTCCCACAGGCATATCCTATACACGTCCAATTACCCACTTTTGTGCTTACAAATATTTATTATAAATAAAGCATATTGACAGATTTGCTAAATCTATTTAGATTGTCAAGCCTGCATTTAATATATGTATCATACTCTCAGGGACAGAAGTGAGAAACAGCATTGCATTTTCCATTAAGGCCCAGCGACAGTGTGAGAAGGCAGCTATTTGTGTCTTTCAGGAAAAAAAAATCATTACTCCATCTACAGCCTAACACATGTCTTCACTAGAAATCCTTGCATGGCGCCTCACTGCAAGAACAAATGAGCACAGATTCCTTGCCACAGTCTCTGTGGAATTTACCTTTGAGTTTCAGAAGTCTTCTTGAAGCTTATCTTTCAGGAGGACATAGCAAAAACTCACACTGTAATTTTATCCTGAAGGAAATGAGTACTTTCAAAAGATAAGTAAAGACATCATCTTCTATTTAATCCCAAAGGCACCTTTGTTTGTGAAATTAACTCTATCAATATTGAAACTCGGTCTCACCAGTTCACACTTATCTTCAGAAAGTACCAATAGATGCTTTAGCATACTCTCTTAAATGGGTTTTCCAAGTCTGTCATTAAATTATTCCAGATTCAAATGATCAAGTTTGCCAGAGGCTCCACATTATAAAATCATTTCTTTCTATTCTTTAAAGACAGAAGCCATTTCTATTTCTACTAAAGCAGTTCAAGGAGTTCTGTGTCCTGCTAACACTGAGAGATTACTCGTAATAGAAATATCTATAAAAACAATCACACTAAGTGATTTTTACATTGAGATAGAACATCATACAGTTTTCATATGGTACAGTAATGATTTTTAAAAAGAGTTTCCAAAATACTCATAAAGGGGACTAGGGAATTAACTGAATGCTGTGGATTGACAGGCTGTCAACAAAATAACACACATTTTTCATGAGAATGGCTAAATCACTATTCACTTGATGAGCTGCGATGTAATGGCTCTGAAGGAGCCATTCTGTTGTATTTGCTAAATAATGTGTGTTTACCAAAACTGGGTAATTACAGAGTCATCATATAATAATGTACTGTCTGTCCCTGCCAAGGCACGAGATGAACCTGCTACAGAGTAAGATCTTGAAATCTGGCTACAGTTATTTCTAACTCTGGCACTGCAGACAGGAATGAAGAAGTTATACACCGAAGAAAAGCAAAGGAAGGGAAAGGATTGGCCTATAATTTTCACTAGTCAATACTCCTTAGTTGAAGATTAAAAAGTCTACCAGTTAAATCTGTGATTCCAATGGATTACTGATATTAATAACAATGGAATTATATCCATAACTTGAGATGGGAAAGATAATGTCAAAATATAACAACTTAGTTGAAAATGAGAATTTTTTCCACTAAACTATATTGGGAAGTCTAGAAGTAAACCTAATCTCAATTTATACAACAGAAGATGGATTTTCCACATTATAACAAAGATATTTGTACCAGAATGTTTATTGCAGCCCAATTCATAATTGCTAAGTCATGGAAAAAACCCAAGTGTCCATCGATCCACGAATGAATTAATAAATTGTGGTATATGTACACCATGGAATATTATTCAGCCTTAAAGAAAGATGGAGACTTTACCTCTTTCATGTTTACATGGAAGGAGCTGGAACATATTCTTCTTAGGAAAGTATCTCAAGAATGGAAGAAAAAGTATCCAATGTACTCAGTCCTACTATGAAACTAATTTATGGCTTTCATATGAAAGCTATAACTCAGTTATAACCTAAGAATATGGGGAAGGGGGAGAGGGAGGGGAGGAGAAGGGGGAGAGGATGGGTGGAGGGAGGGTGATTGGTGGGATCACACCTACAGTGCATCTTACAAGGGTACATGTGAAACTTACTGGATGTAGAGTGCAAATGTCTCAACACAATAACTAAGAAAATGCCAGGAAGGCTATGTTAATCAGTATGATGAAAATATGTCAAATGGTATATAAAACCAGTGTATGGTGCCCCATGATTGCATTAATGTACACAGCTATGATTTAATAATAAATAAAATAAATTTTAAAAAAAAGATGGATTTTCTACACAGGAGTAGAGAAAAATACAAATATTAAAAAGAGAAAACTGCTAATATTTGATCATTCTTAGCCAACAAAAATAGCAATTTCATATAGTTCAACTTAATATCATATATATGATAAATCACATAAATAGATGTTTCCATTTATTTGAATAACACAAACATATAAAATATATAAAGTAAAATTTTTCAATCTTTTTTAAAATTAAGCTTTTCATTTTTTTATTTCAGTACATCATAGGGGTATACATGTTTTGGTTTCATAGTTTGTTTTGTATATTCCAGGTCAAAATTATAAGTGTTCATTAGACCCAGTTAGGTGTAAATTAACATAACCCCTGCTTCCCTCTCCCACTTACTTGATTCCCATTGAGTTTTGCATCCCTGGTGTCAATTTAGCATTGAGCACATTTAGTACTTGTTTTTGCATTCATGCCATACTTCCCTTAGAAGAATAGTCATCAGGTCCATCTGGTTGTTATAAAAGACACTAGACCACCATTTTTTTATGGCTAATTAGTATTCTATGGTATACAAATACCACATTTTATTAAGCTACTCAGGTATTGATGGGCATTTGGTTTGTTTCCACATCCTTGTAAATATAAATTGTGCTGCTATACGCATTCAAGTGAAAAATGTCTTGATTATAAAATGTCCTTTTTTTACTTTGAGTAAATACCTAGTAGTGGAATTGTTGTATAAATGTAACATTTTAAAAGCATTTTGATAAAAAAACAAAATGTTTCAGAGAGAATGGGAAATGTCTAAATGCTCAGGACATGAACCTTGGTGATGTCTTTCTTCAGAAAACCCAAAAGTAAAAAAGGTAATAGAAGTATTAGATGGAAGGTCCTCGGGACAAGGGGCAGTCCCAGGTGCTAAACACTCATGAGAGCTTAAACAAACACAGTACAAAGGAAATGGCAATGGATTTGAAAATTTAAAGACGTTGGTGGCATTATTTATAAAGAAACTGACAAGCTTTTTGACTTATACCACGTTTCTTAAAGGCAAGAAACTTGTAATTATTTAAATCACTCCCATAGTTTAATAGTTTGTACCCATGAATATTTTGATTGACCAATTAGAAAACATACTGATTTTAAAACTCAGTATTTAGAAAATGAATCTCAAAGACCATTAGGTAGGGATATTTATAAATTTTATTTCACATCAAACTAAAGTAAGTTATCACTGGAAGTTTCAGGGAGAAGCCTGGTTTCTTCCCAGTGTCTACTCCACCCATATAGCCAAGTCCAAATACTCTGGTGCAGTCTGAAATCCAAGCTGAATGTAATTTGGTAGAAATTTTTCTAGAATTAGAAAGTTGCTGTCAAGACCAATTGCAAAAATGACTACAAATTTTAATATTGCCCCTAATGTGACATCATTTTCCTGGGTTACTGAAGATTCTCTTCACGTTGAGAATTTACTTGTTTATTATGAGTTAATCAGAGCAAGCATGTTGTTTTGTTAACTAATAGTTAAAATACTAGGTGATAAAATTTGAAAAATAATTTTAAGACTTTAAAGGTGCTAAGACCTACATGTGGCACAAATGCCAAATAAAACTACAAAATCTACCAAATAGCCCAGAAGCAGAATCTCCCTATCCAGAGGATTTACAGAGGCAGAGAGAACACAGACAGCGCGACATGATTTCCTAGTGGCCACATCTTCAGTGATTGTGTGTAATCTTTTTCTACTTGCCTCTGCTTCCTATAATAAAAGAGATGATTCCGAAAGTTCAAAGTGTAAAAAATACAAACAGAACTAGTTTCCTTGAAGTCAATTTCTACTGAAAATTACTTCTCATGTCCAAAGAAATGTTCTTTTTCATTTATGGGATAATTCTCAGGCCTCTTGTGGAAAAATTCATAGAAACTGACCTATGAGGCATTTTATCAACTAAATATACTGTTTTGTACAATTATCCTACATCCCTCTGAGAAGACACCAAGTAATAAACCTTCCCGATGATAAGAACAATGTCTTGGAACACTTGAGTTTCATTAGCAGCTCCTGCAGAAGATAAAATACCCTGCTTTATGAATCAGAATCAAGAGGTTCAGATTAAATCAAAGGACAGGAAAAACGGTCTTGGTTCTCTCCTTGCTTTACTGCTATTAATGTGCAGGAGAGACGTTAAGATGTTAAGAGAGGTGGGGTTTGAAAAGTTGGTGGAGTTTTACACTGCACAAAATTCCTTTTTAAAAGACATATAAAAGAATGAAATTAACTTCTTAAGTCTTGTATCTTCAACTTTGCCTGGATACAAGTTTGATGGTTATAAATGAAGAAAAGTGTCTATGTAAAAAAGAATTACCTGGATAAAACTTTGATCATTTTGTACCTCACTGCTTTATAGTTCCTTAAAGTAAATGTAGTAAACAGACAAGAGAGAATTAACTCTAGGGGCAGGCATCATTTTTTTTCTTGCTATTTAGATTTCTTTTATTTTTTTCTATTTATTTATTTTTTATTAGATCATAATTGTGTACATTACTGCATTTATGGGGTACAATGTGCTAATTTTATATACAATTTGCAATGTTTACATCAAACTGGTTAACATGCGAGAACATTAATAAATGAAATGATAAAGTTCACCGAAGAGTAAATGTACCTGTGTGCCAGGCCCCATGCTAAGCAGATGGCTACATTTAATCTTCACAACAACTCTATAAAATACTCTTAATATCCCCATTGAACAACAAACCAAAGATTAGAAAGATTAAGCAGCTTGCCCAAGGACACAGCTAGTAATAAAGAAAGCTATGGATGGACTCAAGAATTCTGATTCTTGAGCCAATTCTCTTAACTATTATGTTTATACCATGTCTCTACACCCTAAGGTTTGTGAACTTAATTGTTCAGTTCCATAAAACTTCAACCTGTGTTTTATTAAAGTACATAAAGTACATAAGGTGCCTCAGTGTTGCCAAGAACACATACGCAAGACTACTGCATTTTGGCGTTGTGTTTGACGAACACAACATTAAAAACAAAAAATCACCACCAGCATACAAACATACAAACAACAAACTGCCTACTGCCTGGGCAGCCCAAAACTTCGAAGTGATTATAGAGCACGTTCAAATTAACAAACATCAGAATGTTTCCCACATCTATAATAAATATTCCTTAAAAAATTAACAAGCTACCCCAAATGAAGTTCCAAACAAAAGGTGTCTTATAATTAGAGCCTGTCGGTCCACATTTATCATTTAACAAACTTAAATGTGTGACCGTTACTTAGAAATCATGGTTAGGATGATAGAGATTAAAATCACAAAAAAAAGAACAATGCTAGGTCCACAGAAGGTGTTCTGTGACAACACAGTGAAGATGCACAATTCCTTCCATGGAGTGTTTTTAAATTCCTTTAAATATAATCCATATGCAGAATTCTCTAAAAATATAAAAGAGTGGCTTCTAACACATGTACAAGATAGGTATCCAGTAAACACTAACACTAAGTGCAAGGGATTTCAGAACAACCACAACCTAGCAGTTGCTTAACTGACACATATATTATTTTCCTGACAACACAAAATCCCCAAAGCCGTTGTTAGCTTTCTACAGGGATGTGTACCTGGCCAGAGTCATCATGCATGGATTTCCTTTAACAAAAGTGAAGCCACTCTGCAGGATGTTGCAGCTGCTCTGCTGGTTACAAATGGCCCCTGGCTGGTATCTGCCCTCTTCTCTGAACCACTCTCAAGATGGGAAACTCACTAAATGAATCCAGCTATGAAGTATTTAACATCAGTGAAATGATAGTTTTCTTACCCTCTATAAAAACATCCAAAGGTATGATAATTTATAAACAACCCATAGTATTAATACTTGGAGGGCAGTGCCTGTGGCTCAAGGAGTAGGGCACTGGCCCCATATACCAGAGGTGGTGGGTTCAAACCTGGCCCCGGCCAAAAAAAAATGCAAGAAAAGAAAGGGAGTTTGTTAGACAAGCTGCTGATATCATTACTTCTTGGGCAGTGCCTGGTGGCTCAAGGAGTAGGGTGCGGGCCCCATATACTGGAGGTGGCAGGTTCAAACCTGGCCCCAGCCAAAAACTGCAAAAAAAAAAAAAAAATACATGGAGATGATCAATTGATTTGGGGGGTTGAATACTGTGTTGGTCTATATCTCAGTTTAACAAATCTATCACGATGCTACATTTTGCTACCTCATCTATTTGGCACTGCTTTTCTGTAATTTCTAGGATTTCTCTCTGTATACTCCTCTATTACTCTCACTTTCCAAAAGGAAGATGCCTATTCTGCTTTTTCTGACCCCTTTTGACGTTTCCCCTGGTGGATAAGGAGGTCTTTCTAATTCTAGATATTCCTGATGCATATGTCTGATCTATGCATGGTAGACACGGTGGTGGAGGGGATAGGGGATGTCATGCCAAGATATCAATGGTGTTTGATGGCAAGTCACAAAATGATCAGAGCTCATGGGAGAAGGCAGACCCTCAAAGCCAAACATTTGTGCACTGGAAAGAATGGTCATGGACTCCTCCTGTCTCTTGTGACAACTCATTGATTCCAACCTATGTCACCCCATGTGTGAGTGTCATCCTGGTATGTTGGGTGGCATTCAGAGATATTGACAATACATAATGCCATGCTGCTCACTTTGAAGACAAGCTTAGGGTTGCACCTTGCCTGGTTTCCAACCCTTTCTTGTAGCTACACAAGATCATAAAATCTCCCAAGTTTTTACCAGTCACATTGATTTTTGTCTCCTTAAGCTGTCCCAACCATGTCTTCTGTAAAGGGGTTGTGGCATGATTACCCACAGTCAGGTATAAACTGCTGGCCCTCTCCCAAGAAAAACCAAGTAAGTGAGGGGACCCAGGGTTCACCAATCACTAGGCCACTAATGATTATTATCATTACAGAGGATACCTCCAAATATTTCATAACTTAAGGATCAGTCTTAAAAATCATGAGCAGCTATGGTAGGAGTCTGGTGAGGTACAAAGCTAAGGAAGCCTATTCTTTAGTGTTCTAGAGGATGGGAGAATTAAGTGGTGATCTCCGGCAGCCCCAGGGATATACTTAGAAAAAGTCACTGCTCAAAACTCAGCAGCTTGCCAAGGAGACACTTTAAAAAGGCACAATATGTTGCCAGAAAGAGAAAGCTTTAATAAACACAGAATTAAATAATCTAACTAAACATTGGCTGGTCAGATGGCACCCAGCCTGCAGAACCATCTGGCTGTAGAAATATTCAGAGAATCATCAACCTAAAAACCCAGATTCTACCCAGTAGGCCAGAAATGTAGGTTCCTAAATATAAATTCCCTCATGAAAACATAATGGTTGCAAAGCTTTAGCAATCTACTCTTTTACAGATTTTTTTTTTTAGATTTTGTGTACTTTTGTTCTCTCAGCCTCCACAAATTTCCCACTTAGTTCAGTTAAGTAGATAATATATCATTCCTTTTATCTTTTAAAAAGCAAGATTTCCAGTCTCAAAACTTCATGTCAATAGATATAGAGGCTGAAATGGAGAATTCTAATAAGGCTAGCACTTTCTTAAAATAATTGAAACAGATAAAGGATTGTTATCCAAAATATACAAGGAACTCCTACAACTCAATAGCAAAAAAGCAAATTACCAGATTTCAAAATGGGTACATTTCTCCAAAGAAGAAATACGATACCCAACAGATATGTGAAAAAATGTTCAATATAACTCATCATCAGAGAAATGCAAATCAAAGCCCCAGTGATATATCACCTCACAGCTAATAGGATGGCTATTCTTAAGAAAATAAAAAGATAGTATTGGTAAGAAGGTGGAGAAATTGAAATGCTTATACACTAGTAATGGGAATATAAAATGGTACAACCACTATGGAAAATAGTATAAAAGATTCCTCAAAAAATTAAAATAGCACTGCCATATGATCCAGCAGTCCCACTTCTGGGTATATATCTAAAAGATGTCAAAATCAGAATCTCAAAGAGGCATCAGCGCTATTGTATTCACTGCAGTGTTATTCACAATAGCTAAGGTATGGAAACAACAAAACGTCCATAGAGGGTTAATGGGTAAAGAACATGTGGCAAAGACATACAATGGAATATTATTCAGTCTTAGAAAAAGGAGGAAATCCTGTCACATGTGACAACATGGGTGAACCCAGAGGATCCCAAAAGCTAAGTGAAACAAGCTAGAAGAACAAACACCACATGATTCCACTCACAGGAGGTATGGAACTTAGCCAAACTCACAGGAGCAGAAGGTAGAATGAGGGTTGCCAGGGCCTGGGGGGAGAGGAAAATGGGGAGGAGCTGTACAGTGTGTACGAGCTTCAGTCATACAAGAGAAGTAAGTTCTAGATATCTCCTGTACAACACAGGGTCTGTAGTTAACAACACTGTACTGTGCACTTGAAGACATGTTGAGAGTAGACTTCATGTCAAGTGTTCTTACCACACATCCACACACACAGAAAAGAAGGGGCACAAGGAAGCGTTGGAGGCGATGGGTCTGTTCATTACTTTGGGGTGATGGTTTCATGAGTTTATGCACGTTCCAATTCATCAAATTGCATACATTAAATATGTGCTTTTTTTGGTAAAGATATCAGTTATACCTCAATTCAGCTGTTAAGAAAGCTAAAAGAAAGAAAAAAAAGAATGGATATAAACTCACCTGACTTAGGTCACAAATTAGATGTTAGTGCACACAAATAATCTACAAGTAGATACCCAATCCTTCTTAGGAATAATGGCTAATCTATGTAACCATAGATTTCTTAGAAATGGAGACCCAGAGTCCTTAAATCTGAAACCAACTGGGAAGTCTCTGTGGGAATGATCTTTCCCAAGCTCTATAAGCATCCTCATTCAGTCAGCATGCAATCACAATTTATGCAACTAAAAAGGCTTACCTTTTCCTTTTCCTTTTCCCTCACACCTTTTCTCCACCAACCATTTCTATGCATTTCTATTCCTCGGAAAGAAGCTGGGAAGACATAACACTAGCCAGTGAATTGTTCTCTTGAATCTGATAAATTTCCGGAGAGGGGAAGTATAAACTGTTGCTTGTATGTAGTCACGTATGTACTGCACGTATTAGCTATCTGGAAATTTAAATTACCATATATACTCGACTATATACGGTACTCAAATTTTACTTCCTCTTAGTGTGAACCATATGTGGGTCATTACAAAAGTTTTGAGATATAAAAAAATCAAGAAATGTAAAATCTATGCAGAGGGAAACAAATGATGCCTTCCCAGCAAAAGCAAAGTATGTAAAAAATGTGTACCCCTACTATTCTGAAATTTAAAGAAAATGTTATTACTTTTAAACCTCTAAAGGAAAGACATACCAGAGATTCTAAATGCTCAGAGTACATGAATTATTTTATGAGGATGTTTTTTTTTTTTACAGAAAACTTGTGCAAATGTAACCAGTGGAGGAGTAACTTTTATAATTAGAACCATGTAGAAAGTATTCCCAAGGTAAGGTTACAGAGCAATCACCACATGTTCTATTCATTCACTGTGCAGTCAAGCTGATACAGCAAAGACAAGAAGCCAAAAGTTCATGGAGTAACAGAATGTCATTGTGACGTTGTGATATGACAATAAATATTATATCTGGATCCTGGCACAAAGCTCCTAAAATCCTTATAATTTCCTGAGTGATAGGGGTGGTAGGTACATCTTTTGTTCTAGTGTTTAGTCTTTGACTCCAGTTCCTAACACAGACCTCACAATCTCTTGGAATTTCTTGGGTGACAGAAGTGTCTTGAGTTTTGGTGAGTTGACTCTTCCTTGGGGGACTCCTGGATGGGAGCTGGTCACCAAAAGGACCAAGCCGTAGACGTTTAGTTCCATCCACCGTCTGAGAAGGGCTGGATGTTGAGTTAATAATCATGTCTAAGTGATGAGGGTTCCATGAAAATCCCTGAACCATGGAGGTCAAATAGTTCCTGGGTTGCCAAACACATGGAGATGCTGGGGGACGGCCTGCTCTAGAGAGGGTATGGAAAATCTGTGTCTTGCCCTATGCATCTGGCTGATGCTGAGGGGTATCCATTGTAGTGAACGGTTAATGCTTGGTAAAGCTCTTCACTCAGTTCTCTGAGCCACTCTAGCAAATGATCAAACTAGAACTAGAGAAGGGAGCCATGGGAAACTGATTTGTAACCAAGTCAGATAAAAGTTATGGGTAACCTGGGAGCTGAATGCTTGTAAATGGCACCTAAAGTGGGGGGCAGTCAAGTGAAACTGAGCCCTTAACCTGAGGGGTGTGTGTTAATTTCAATTAGTGTCAGAACTGAATTGAACCATAAAACACGTAGCTGGTGTCCATCAGAGAACTGAGATATGAGACACCCACACATCTAGGCGTTTCATGTTGTGTTGAAGGTAAAGTAGGAGGAAAGAATTTATTTGTTGTTTACCCTACATAAGTCATCAGTGTAGTTACACCAATATTCTTCAAAAGCTGAACCTGATAGAATTTATAAAATACTTTTAAATAAGATTATTGCCAACTATGAAAATTGTTTTATCTCTAGTATTTGTGAAAAATATAGAACTTAAGTTTTCAAACTTAAGGATGTTGCACACTTTGTGACAAAGGACAAGTGTTATAAATTAGCTGAATTTCTCTGTGATAATGAGTGGCTGACAGAAGTATACACATAACAGATATTTTGAAAAAACTACAATCACAATCTGTCTCTGCAAGGTAAAGTTGTCATTTTTAGCGATGAAAGGAGGAAGTATTTTAAAGATAAACATACAGAGATGTTTCCATTTTGTTCCTTCAAGAAAATTTGTGTCACCTCTAAAAAGTCTGACACTATTTTAAAGATATTTTAAAAATCTTTCAAAGAAAGAATTTTAGTAGGACCTACTTGATAAAAATATAAAAATGCAACATCATCTAATTAGTTCGCAAGAACAACTTAATAATATCAGGAGAAATAGAAATCTGCTAGCTGAATTTCAGTAAAATCCTTTGCATAAATAATGCATGGGTGAAAAAAAAATAGAGCATCATGATTTGGGAAGTGCAGTCTCTGATGCCCTTCATCATGTGAATGTGCATATCTTTCTGGGTTATATTTTTCAGCCATCCAGTCCATTAAATGCATACATTTTAAAAACAAATAATATCTTCAGATTTCTATGTCACAAGCAAGAAGCCAAGATAAAAATAAATAAAGAAGGATATTCAATCACATTGCTGTTGCCAGGGGCAAAAACAACTGATGAGGTATGCTCTTAAAAAGACTAGGAACTACACACCTGTAATCCTAGCACTCTGGGAGGCCGAAGCAGGTGGATTGTTTGAGCTCAGGAGTTTAAGACCAGCCTGACAAAGGCAAGACCCCCATTTTGAAAAATAGCCAGGCATTGAGGTGGGCACCTGTAGTTCCAGTTACCTGGGAGGCTGAGGCAAGAGGATTGATCACTTGAGCCCAAAGAGTTTGAGATTGATGTGAACTAGAGTACTCACAGTACTCAAGTTTACCTTGCCACAGCACTCTACCAAGGGTGACAGAGTAAGACTCTGTTTCCAGAAAAAAAAAAAAAAAAAAGACTAGGAACTACAGATTAAGAGAATGGACCAGATTTGATAGATTTGAATCCTGACTTAACCGTGGATAACTCTGTTTACTCTCTGTGATAATCAGTTTCTTTGTATAAAAATGAGGATACTGAGGATACATGCCTCATAGTGTTGTTGTGAGAATTAAATGAGATTGAAGTGCATGTGAAGGGCCTAGGCCAGTGTGGTGAAATAGAAATATAATACAAGTCACTTACGTAACTTTAAAAACTTCTAGTAGCCTTCTTAAAATAAAATAAAAGGAACAAGAGAAACTAATTTCAGTAGTCTATTTCATTTAACCATCTATCTCTAAAATATCATCTCTTCAACATGTGGCACTAGTCACAATTCATGTGATGAGTAACTACATATGGCTAGGGGCTGCCCTGTTGGCTAGTGCTAGTCTAGACTATATTCAACATGTATAACAGCTATTATTTTTAATATTGTTATTGTTACTACCACTATAATTCTCAAAACAATCCTCACATTTAAAGGCAAAGCACACAGTTTAAATCAAGTGTTATATTTCTACCTTTGGCATTTTTCTTCTAGAATCTTAGAAATTGCCTTATTTCTGCTGTTTGAAAATCAAAATGAAGTTTACCTTATTAAATTGACACATAGGCCACGAGGCCAATCTATAAGCAATCAGTTATTTTATAGTTACCCAAAACATGAAATAAATGCAGGAGGAAATGTACATTTAGTTAAGAATTAAATAAGAAACAATTTTCTTTGAGGTGAAATTCTAAAGTAGAGAAAAAGAAAAAAATATATTCAATGACCCAAGCAAGGAACCATTGATGGAAGACACTTTTATATTCAAATAAATCTTGAAAATGTCCTACCAAAAAGAGCACCAGTGTGTGTTTCTTGGGCGGGGAGGGGAGAGAAAACTAAGAAAAAAATCTAATCTAGAAAGAAAGAAAAGTATTGATCAAATATTCTTTAATAAATATTTAAAAGACTGTCAAGAAAAGCATTTAATTCCATTCACCTTTCTTTTAAAATGTTTTCTTTTTCTTTAACATTGTTGTGCCACAAAATGAGGGGTCACAACTTTAAAAAAAAAAGATATAACCCAGACACAAAAAAATACTACTTAATAAACCCTTAAAATAATAAATAATGGATAATATATTAATAAATACTTACTAAAATGAATCATATTGTTAGGGAATATCTGAATGTAAAATATTTCCACTCATGTTGATAGGCATTTAAAAATTTTATCAATGGGAGTATGTTGGACTTTGTTGTCTTAAAGGTCTGTTGGAAAAAGTGAGAGCAAGATGGTAGCCAAGTAACTGCTTCCCCGCAACTGGGCACGGTGAGTCTGGGGAGATTAGACTCCAGGCATCTCTGTCTAGTGAGATCTGCCTATAAGCATCCCTTTGAGGATACAGGGAGTCAGCGAGAGACTTCTGGACCCCAAGAGGAGGACAAAAACAGTGGAAAACTGGCAAGTGGTCACGTGTGCTCGATCGGTCTAATCCCGCCAGCAGCTCTAAGTACAGCAGCAGAGAGACTGCAAACTGGAAAGGCCTTACCTGTGAACTGTTTTGTTGTTTTTGGACTTGGCACTCAGTTGAACTGCCTTGGGGAAAGCTTGAGCAGAAGTGCGGAGAACTTTGGGCGTTGTCTAGGGCCCCAGACTGAGCCACTGAGCCAGACGGAGCTAATAGTGTTCAGCTGTGGGCTACAGGGAGCATTGTGAGAGAAGTGTCACGGCAAGCTCCGCCTTCAGGGTCACAGAGCAAGGGTCAGGCGGGAGCTCGTAATCTAGTGACTGAGTAGCCTAAGGGCAGGGACTGAGCCGCCTTACAGCCTTAACTCTCAGGGGCAGGGTGAGATCGGTTTTCGCACACTGGGTAAGTGGAAAGGCACTTCAGCAGTGATCCCAGCGACAAGCACTTTCCCGGAAAAGCTTCTTCTTAGCCAAGTTTAGAAGTTTAAAGTGCCTTTTAAGAGAGGTGAAGAAAAAAAAAAAAAGAAAAAAGGCCTGAAGAGAGATTTAGGGTCTCCACCCTGTGTGGGGTGAGAAATCAGCAGAGGCCTCCAGTCGTATCAGCAGTGTGATTAACATCTCATACCCCTGTTGCCCAGACCACCTGTTGCCCAGACAATATTCAACAAGATAAATATACTGCTTTCTTTTTGGTTGTTTTTTTTGTTGTTGTCGTTGTTTGTTTGTTTTTTGTTTATTTTGTTGTTGGTGGTGTTCTTTAATTTCAACCTTTTCGATACAGATTTTTTCTTTTTCTTTCTTTCTTTTCTTTCTTCATTTTTCTAGTTTAAATACAATTTCCCATTGCTGCCTTTTTCAATAATTAGAACTTCATTTTTGCTAGTGTTTCTACCCCTATTATTTGGTTTTTCACCCAATTTTACCCCGTCAAGTTTTCTGATTGCTTGTTTTGGTTTGATTTATAGCATTTTTGCCTTTCCTCTTTACTTGGTGGAGGTGGGGTACTGTGTCTGACCAGGTTAGCAAAGAGCTGCTGACCTCAAGGGAACCACCCAACTGGGCACCCCCAGAGGTTGGGGTTTTTTTAAGGTTGTGTCAAAGTACCATACTGTACACCTATGTTGCTGTGTCTCCCTCTTTCTGTGCCTCTCTTCTTTCTGT
>CAUYPK010168114.1:0-48931 GCA_963574355.1 Loris lydekkerianus | reverse complement strand
CCTCTACCTGGATACAGCCAACGTGGTACCATGCCACTGGCCCGACCCAGTGACACACCTCTTCCCCCGCCTTCTTTCCCCGCCCCTTCCCCACGCTCTATATAAGCGGCTGCTTGATGCAATAAAGTTGAGTTCCTGCTTAAGAATAAGAAAAAAAAAAAAAAATTAAACTAGGAAGACTCTGATAAAAGTTAATTGGACAAAACCTAGAGCAAAAGTTAAATGTGAAGGTCAAGGATTCTTTCTCCTTATGATTGTGAAGAAACAGAATGCCTATTCTTAACAATGCAGCAAGGAAAAAATAAAAACATTAAGATTGGAAAGAAAAAACACTAAACCTCTGTTTACATATGATACAATTATTTACATAGAAAATTCCAAAGAATCTGAAAAACTACTAGAATTATTAAGTGTATTCAGCAAGGTTACAGGATACCAAGACTAGTAAAATACAGAAATCAGTTTTTTCCTAGGTTTTAGCAATGAATGGACATTGAAAGCTACTGTATAACACTAAAGAAGCATAAAAACTTAAAATTCTTAAGGATGAATTTAATAAGATATGTGCAAGACCACTTTACTTAAAACTACCCATCATTGCTGAGAAAAAAATTAAAGATACCTGGACTAATAGAAAGGTATACCGTATCTATGAATTGGAAAACTCGGTATTTTTTAAATGTTATTTTTTCCACAAATTGATCTGTAGGCTCAACACAATCTCAATCACAACTCTAGAAGGCTTTTTTAAAAAGTTTGTTTTGTTTTTAGAAACTGGCAGTACGAATCTAAAATGTATGCAAAAATAGAAAATAGGTAGTAAAACTAATATTGAAAAATGGAGAACAACATTGGACAAAATAACACTACTTGATTTCAATACATATTATAAAGTTACAACTTTCAAGTTACTGTAGTACTGGCATAAAGACAAGTCAGTCAATGAGAAATTCCAGAAATAGACTCACAAATATAAGCAATTGATTTTAGGCAAAGGCACTAAAGCTATTCAATATGAGACAGGAAATCTTTCTTCTTTTGCATAAGTGGTGCTGGAACAACTTAAAATTTATATAAAAATATTAAACGTACATGCTATACAAAAATTAATCATAAGATTACAAAAGCAAAAAGTAAAATGTTAATGCATCTAAAGAAAAAAATAGAAGTATTTCTTCACCAACTTGAGTTAGGTAAACACCTCTTAGAATATGAAAAACACTGGCTATAAAAAATAATACACTGCACTTTGAGAAAATTAAAACAACAGCTTATTGAGAGGCACCCATTAAGAAAATTAATAAACAAGTAGCAGACCGGGGAAAATACATGCAAAACCACATCAAACAAAGAATTTGTGTATGGAATAAGTAAAGAAATCTTACACATAACTCACATTAAGACAATCTAATTTTTAAAACTGACCAAGGATTTAAAAAATACCTTATAAGAAAAATATACAAATGGCTAATAAGATATGAAAAGTGCTAAACATCATTAATCATCAGAGAAATTAAAGTTGAAATCAAAATTCAATATCAGTATATACCTTAAAAAACAAAAAAAAAGACAATACTAAGTGTCCCACATTGCTAGTGTTAATACCTACGTGTGTCCTGCCAATTTCCTATGTGTTTCCTCAAGATTAAGGTAAACACATACTCACAAAGATATGTAGAGTAATAGTTAATTGCAACTGTATTTCTGTGTATTCTATGAAGTTAGTATTTATAATTCATGTTATTTATATATGGTAAGACTTGAAGGGAAACAACTGAAAGGTACATCAAAAGAACAATTAGTTACAAATTCTTATATATTTGTTAATGCAATACCATTAGGCAATATGCAGGAATGACCTCCAGATACAGGAACAATATAGGGGAGTCTACAAAACATTATACTGAACCAAAGGACCCAAACACAGCATTGTACTTACTATGTAGCTTCATTTAAATGAAGACCTAGAACAGGCAGGAGTACTTTATAGTGTGGTATTTCAGAACAGCAGTTCCCCATGGGGAGAGGAGTTTTATCAGATGGGACAAGGAAGTTTCTGGAATGAAGGAAAATTTTTATATCTTGAAAAGGTAGGGTTAAAAGTTATGTGAGCTCGTCAAAATTCTTCAAATTATGCACTTAAGATCTATGCATTTCACTGTATATAAATTTTACATCAATAAAATATTTTTATTTATTTATTTATTTATTTATTTATTATTGTTAAATCATAACTGTGTACATTAGTGCAATCAAGGAGTACAATGTGCTGGTTTCATATACAATCTGAAATACTCTCATCAAACTCTTCAACGTAGTCTTAATGGTATTTTTGTAGTTATTGTATATAGACATTTGTATTCTGCCTTTAATAAGTTTTGCCTGTACCCATTCTAAGATGCACTGTAGGTGTGGCCCCACCCACTACCCTCCCGCCACCCTAACCTCCCCCCTCCCTTCCCCTTCCTTGGCCCTTTCCTCATAGTCTTGTGCTATAGTTGGGTTATAGCCTTCATGTAAAAGCTATAATTTAGCTTAATTGAAGTGGCCTCAGCCTGACCAAAGCCAAATAAACATAAGTCCTTGCTCTTTATGATAATATGTTGCAATGTGTTGCTGGGACACCAGGTGGTGCTGTGCTTTTTTTTAGGAGACAGAGCGCAGCCAGCAACTTCTATGATTCTTATTCCAAACTTAATTGCCTTCCGTTGATTGTTTCCTCAGTATGCAGGCCCTGCCCTTTGGATTTTAAAGCTCACAAGAATACTTCAAGAGCAGGTCTCATAGTGCCGCCTGACTCCACTTCCCATTGGGTGCAAGAGTCCCTCAGCCTGTCAAGAGTGGACTTCTGATCCCAACAGGCAGAATTAAGACCACTATGCTTTAGGCCCCTGCTAAGACCTTCCACAACCTTCCCACAATGGCAGCCCCCTGGCCAGGGCAACCTTCCCTGTATGGCTGCCTCACCAGCCACCAAACCTATGGCAGATCCACTCCAAACAGCATTCAAATTGGTTGTTGAATACTGTTCGAGTCCACCCACTCTTCCAAGCTTTCTACTCAATGCACAGCTTCCGCCAACAACTGAAAACTCCAGAAAGGCTTCTCCCCATCCCAGACCTCCCTGGGAGACCAACTGATCCCAGCCTGTTGCAATCATTTGCCTAATTCATCAGATTTACACCACTATGGATCATACGCTGTATCCAGCTCACCACCTCCACACTGTGCAACCTGAGCTACGACTCTGGTAAGGTCCCTGCACCAGGTATGGCTGGGTTCTCTCTTTTCCCCCCGTCATTCTAGAATTGCTCAGCTGAATGATCCTTCTGGTCCACCATCTTGCTATTTAAGGAAATAATTAAGTTTAAATGAGGTCCAAGGACTCCAGAGAGTTTTTTCACATGCTCTCTTTCTCTTATTTCTTCCCTCTATCACCCAGTGTGCAAAGGAAAGGCCTTGGAAGACATAGCAAGAAAGCAGCTATCTACAAGCTAGAAGAGAGCCCTCACCAGAAACAAACAAAGCTGCACTTTGATCTTAGACTTCTAGCCTTCATAACTGAGAAAGAAAATTTATTTTGTTTAAGCCACCTCATCTATGGTATTTTGTTACAGAACCGTAACTGGCTGTTGGGTAAATTTGAGGTGATTTATTTAGAGAAAAATAATTCAAGCTATTAAAATGTATTGTATTCCTTTTAGTTGCCATTTAGAAAAACTGTCTTGGAGTCATTGTATAGCCAGTGACTCCATGCATAGCTAGAGATTTTGTCATGAAGGGCCAGCCATCAGTGTCAAGAAATAAACAGAATTCTACATTGTATGGTGCTTGGGGCTGAACCAGGAAGGCAGAGAGAATGGTGGTAGATCATGAGGTAGATGGGAGCCACAAGGAGATGCCAGGAAGCTGGAATAGTGTTATCACCATGCACACATTCAGAGGACATCCAACTCAGCATGCCACAGAGGCACTTGACACTTCATAAACTTGGGGCATGGAGCTAAGTAACCAAAGACTATTTCTGGACCCAGTTGATCGAGTGGATTCTCTTGATTCTATGGGCCAAAGGAGAAGGAAAGGTTTCTTCATTTAGTTTCCATTTAATCTTCACAATTTGTAGGGTTAGTGTTGTCTGTTTTATGGTTGAGAAGGCTGAAGTTCACAGAGATTAGGTATTTTTCACAAAGTTACTTTCTTAGGAAATAGCAAAGCTGGCTTTTGAGCATAAGCCCAAAAGATTGCAAAACCCGTGTACTTTTATTCCAATATACTACGTTGTGTAATATGAGACAACACTAGACTGGATGTCATAACACCCCAGTTCTGGTCCCAGGCTCCTTTGCTGTTGTCCAGCCCTCACGAAGACCTTTGAAGGCTAAGTTAGGTTTTGTACAAATGAGCTGTCAGTACATGTTCTGCTTGCGTTTTTAAAAAATAATATGCCATTTTAGAATTTTTTTTATATCTTTACATATATCCACTCCTATAAAACAAGAACTTTTTAAACCCATTTTTGTATAGCTTGCTTTTTTCACTCAACTGTGTATTTTGTGAATCTTATTATAGTATCACCTCTAGATAAACTATATCCTCTTGGAGGGTCTTTAATGGTTTAACAAACTATTCCATCGGTGCACCATAACTTATTTAGCCTTTAATGGTCTTACAAACTATTCCATCGATATGCCATAATTTATTTAGCCATTGTCCTGCTGATGAAAATTATGATTATTTATATTTTCACTGTTAGAAACAAGATACAGCAAGCAAACAGGGAGCTTAGTAGATGAAAATGTCAAATTGTTGGGTTCATAGGTTTTAAATTTTAATAGAAATGTCAATTTTTTTTCAAAGTGGTTACGCCAAGATATACTTCTACATATCATAAAGAATGAGCAATTTTATTACAAATGAGGTATCACTGAGTATTGTTTAACTGTGACTCTTACGAAGGACTTATATGGCTTTTTTAAAAATCTAGTGTAAGAGTTGCTTTTTCACTGGGAGATTTTAACCCCGTTATACTTATTGTGACTGAAAACTTGTTTGCCTTTATTTTTGCTGTCTTGTATGGGCATGTGTAATTTCCTTATTGCCCGACATTGATTTGTTCCTGATTTCTTGTCATTGCTCTCCCTCTAGTGGTTTGAAAGCTATGCATCCTATTTCTAGTCTTCAATTTGTTACATACACATTTAACAGTTCATAATAAATATACGTCTGAAACTGGAGGATAAATCACTGTCCTAAAAGACAGTTCAATCAACAATGTTCTGCTCTATTGCCTTCCCTACCCTACATTTTTCTGGAGTCAACTATGGTGTATCAGATATGGACTGATAATTACTGACTTTTTAAATGTTAATGCTTTAATTTTTAAAGGAATCATTTTTTAACAATTATAGTAAGCTGTATAACTACATTCATTCACTCATTCATTTATTTAGCAAATATTTAGAGCCTACTGTAGGCCAGAAACTATTCTAGGTACTAGAGAAATTGAAATTTACCAAGTAAACTAAAATTCCTACCTTCATGGAATTTATATTATTATGGAATAGTAGAGATATGAATTTTAGATTTTTAAGTATATTTATAATATTTAAAGGCTAGGTGAGATCATCAAGGGAGTAACTATAGATTTAAGAAAAGAAAGTAGGTCCAAGGATTGGTCCTAGGGCACTATGTAGATAGAAGTACTAGTAAAAATACAAAAAAGGAACTACCAGAGGAGGTAGGAAGAAAACTAGGAGAGTGAGAGTTTAACTGAGAAAATAAATTATTAAAAAAAATTGTCAACTTTGTCAAATGCTATAAGATGAAAAGTGAGAATTGATCTTTGGATTTAGTAACAAGGAGGTGGTTGATGACCCTGAGAAGCAGTTTTAGTGGTGGGGTGGAGGGCAAACTGCTGGAGTAAGTGCCCTGTTAAAGGCAGGAGAGAAATGGCAGGGCGAGGACAAAGGTAGCAAAAGGGAGAAGTGAGACAGGGAGATGGGAGGAATAGCAACCTGAATGCCTGGTGAAGAGAAGTACTCAGCAGAGGAGGAAAAAGTAGAGAGGCTGGCACACAAGAGAGGTATTACTACAGCAAAGACCTTGCATATGCAAGAAAGATGAGATCTACACGTGGAACCACAGTGCTGCACTGCCTCCTGTGAAAGATGCTGTCACTTATATCATCTTCCTGTCAGATGATGAGATGATATATGTGCAAGTAGTTTATAGACTTCTAAGGAACCCTATAAAGGAAATTACTGTAACAGAAGAAACTTTATGTCTTATCGATACATCATATTTATATGTTATTTGTGGGATACATGGGATATTTTGATACATACATACAATGTGTAATGGCGAAATCAGGGTATTCAGTGTGTCCATCACCTCAAACATTTGCCATTTCTGTGTTGAGAGTGTTTCGCATCTTCTCACCTAGCTGTTTTGAAATAGACAATATGTTATTGTTGACCACAGTCACCTTACTGTGCTATCAAACACTAGAACTTATTCCTTCTAACCGTATGTTTGTCCCCGTTAACCAACTTTTCTTAATTCCCTCAACCCCTCAGCTGCCCTTCCCAGCCTCTGGTAACTGTCATTCTGCATGTAGAGACTTTAAATGGTCGATTGCTTTATCTAGTAACTTTTTTTTTTTTTTTTTTTTAATTTGATCTCAGCCAGGGAAATATCATTGGCTTGTCTTCTTCAGCCTTATGCATTTTCATAAAGACACACTTACTAAGCATCAAAACATTTTACCTGGAGTACTTTGGGATTTTCCCACACTGGGAATTTGACGTTTAACCTTTCGACCACCCAGCAAACAAAGAAAATGTTACCTCTTTTATCTTCTTAGATGCTTTTAAATAACCCTGAAGCCCTATGAGAAAGCCAAATGTAATATTTCCATGAATATGTTTTTTAGCTACTTGAATAGAATCTCATGCAAGTCCCATAAGATTCTTGAACAAATAAAATAAAAATGCAAATTTAAAAGATGATTTGCTCTTTAATGTCTCATAAAAATGGTGCTACTGTTACCAACATCCAGTAGGTTCTGAGTGCTCAGTTTTCTACATGAAATCAAATACATCTTTAATCACTTTTTATTTTAAAAATTTAATATTCATTTTATTTAATATAAAACGTGTTTTAATAGAACTAATAAGGATGAATAATCGAAATAGTTTTTACTTTTTCTTTCATTCTTCATTCCCATTTCTCTATTTGTTGGTTGGTAAAAGGTGATGCATTATGCAGTGTTTAGATAATTGATAGAATTGTTTCAAGTTACCTCTTTAGGATATTATCAGCTTGTAGGCATCAGTTTCTCTAATTGTCAAGTAGTGAATCCTTTATATGGCATTTAATCTTGTCTCCCTGGGAAAACCAGACCCTGCCACAGAGAAAATTTTCAAATTGCTGACCTGAAGTAACAGGAGACGGTGCCTTGGCAGTGAACCCTCCCTTTCTGTTATTCATGGGAAGGATAATGATGTACTCGGTCGCCTCAAGGCCCTTGGTTTTACTGTCTTAAGAAGTAACATACAAGTACCAGCTGCATACAAGGCCTGCGTTTGGAAATTCCACAATGCAATTTCTATTTCTTCTGGAAAAATGAAGTAAATTTAAAAAAAATTGTAACTTTTATCATTTCTGCCACTTGTTAAGCTTCTCATTTTAGTTCTGTCAGCATGACTAAGAGGATCCTCACAGTTACTCAGAAATGATCATTACTTATTTTTCAGAATAAATTATGTTCGTTATTTCATTTCCACATTCATTCTCCATTTTTATAAGTAGGCAAACTAAGATAAAAGACCTAGATTATAGCTCACAAATTCTCAATAAAACAGAAGAAATAGCGTTTTCTAGAGCTGGGAAGAAGACTCCCTAAACATTTTTAGCAAATGTGAAAAGAGTGAAGTAATTCCCATAAAATAATTTCCTAGGAAGTGTAAGGTATAATTCTCTAGAAGGAGTAATAGGAGAAGGAAAATTTAAGTTCGCTTCTCCCTTTAGATTTCTATGATATCTTTCTACCATGTGGCCTCACACAAATAAGATAATTCATTTGCCAACTGCGAGGTCTACGCATGTGCAGTTTTTAGCAGGAGGTTTGCAAGATCTTTTTTACTTGACAAATTTCATTTCTTCAACACAATTTGCTATATCTAAAAATGTTGCAGTGATACCTTACCTTAAACTTACAATGTCTAAATTCCTATTCTGTGGGAGGAAAAAGCACTATAAAAATTTTAACATATTTAGTTATTATATGCCATTATGAAGCCAAAAAAGTATAACTGTTTTCTTTAGTAGGTAGTGTTTATCAAAACCATGCATGTGTAGTTTCATTATTTTAAATTTTGGCAATGAAATTTTATTTTCAGAGTGAATTTCACTGTGTGAATGAAAGAAAATGTATATACACACATGTGTTTGCAGGGAATTTTATATATGTTTTTCTGTTACTTAGATTTAGAGTTTTTAGTTATTTTTGTTGGGTAGTGTGAGTATAGCGATCTGCCACCAACTTTAGTTTAGGAATAACTCAGGTGTATAGTTAAAGAGAAATTTAAAGACCACAATCTTGTTACCTGTAGACGGTTGACTTAATTTTTTATAAATAAAACTATACTAGACAGTAATAGTAATTACTGTTCAATCTCCTAGGCGTGTGGAGGTGAAGCGGAAAGCATGTGCTTACCCTCAGTATGTCTCCACAGTCAAGAAAGAGAACCAGACCAAAATGTTTTCATCACCTCACTGCAGTGTTTTGCGAAAAGGTTAGAGATATAGGAGCATTTTGGCAAATTTGGAAAAACAAAGCCAGGGAGAGTGCAGGCGTGAACAACATTAAACTTCTAGCCAGTGGTGGCTGTATCTAAGCATTTGGACAGAAAGACACCATCTGCAGGGAACTGTCAGCCTACGTGAATCATAGCCGAGTAGTGTTTCCTGAGAAGTTAATGATGGTGGTTTCAAAGTGTGACCTCCCATGAGCCTTTTAACCTACTGATATGGTTTATTTCGGACATGAGTTCTTCCAGGTCTTTCTTAAACTTACATACGATTCTTCTGTTTTTCTCCGTAGTCCTTTGTATTCCACAGTCCTGGATGTTATTAATCCAGAGTTGGTGTGAGAGAGACTGCAAGCTGTTGACCTTAATTTCTTTTCTGGCTTCACGATAGTTAGTGTGTGTGCGCCTAGCCCCTCTTTGTTTTCCAATGTTCCTTGCTCTTAAATGTAGCCATGTGAATAAGTTTTCCTCATCTGAAGGTGAGCAGAAGCAATTCATAGCATTTTTAGACCTGGCTTATAGAAGCTTCTCATGTGAACTTCTTCCCTGCCCTTGCCTTCCTGCTTCCCTTGGTTGGTAAAGACAGTCGCGGGCTTGGGTTTCTGCAGGGCTGCACAAAGCAGAGCTCCTGATCCCACCCCAACCTCAGCGCTAGCATGTTTTACACACTTCTGGCCTGTTCGAGCCATTACATTTGAGGAATGTCGCCCACTCTATCTAGGGAAATGATTAATTGGTAAAGGCTTTGATCATTTCACAAGGAGGTGATTGTTTTTGATGAAGGGGAGTTAACTTTGTCAGCTTGACCGGTCTCTTATATTCTCCTGGTGTGAAAGTTCACCTAACTGCCTGCCTGTAAGTTCAGCCTCAGCACAGACACTAAGACCTACGAGAGAGTATAGGGATAGCTCCAGGTTAAAGGCCAGTTGGCTGTTTGGACAAGGTTAGTGTACGTGACCCCTGTGAATAAGCCCCAGTCTTATATTCCAGTCCCCTATTGTTGGATTCCTACTTCATAAGGTCACTTGAAAGACCCTAGTCTGGACCTTATGCCAGTTCCTTGGGGACTAAGTTTCTTTTTGAACCCGTATTCCTCTTGACTTGATCGACTTATCTCTTCTTATGTGGTGGACTCAGCCAGTTTGCATGAACCTCTGGGTATCATGTCATTCCTGGCTGAGATCCACCGTCTGGGTTTTGTACCTGGTTCAGGATTGTGCCAAGTGAATTGTAGGCTACACCTCCCATACCTTTCTTTCCTGTTCTGGCTTCTCATTCCCTCCACTGCTGCCCCCTCCTGTAAGCTTCCGAGGACCACCTCCTTCATTCCTACCAAATTTGAACTTCTTCTAAGTCGTATTTATGTTTGCCTTTTTCTCCAACAACAGCCAACCTTCTCTTATGTTAGAACTCCACCTATTCACCTCTTTCTGGCCTTTCCTACAGCATATACTGATTAAGTTCTCACCAGATATACTGACCATTTGACCTTATTATTCTCGTCCCCAAAACTTAGAAGAATTTGTGAATTCTATTAAATCTATTATGGAAGCAAAAATTATTCTTTGCTATAGAAAGGAATGGATAGTTTATGACTGAAAGAAGCCAACTGAAATGTTATGCAGCTAGTAACATTGTTTTACTTCAAATTTTTAAAGTAGATTTTAAAGTACATAGACATTTCTTTAAAAATCTAAACACCAAAAAAAGAAAAAAGATCAAAATAAGCAATTTCTGTATGTTGTGATCACTTGTGAGGAGTGCTTGAGAATTGAGTGTTCTGAACTTCAAGTTGCTTTTGCCAGCATCTCTGCTTAATAACAACTTGTTATTTTTGTTATTAAAATAATAAACAAAATGAAAAATAAAGTTCATAAGCTTTCTTGCAAACCATAGTCAACATTAGTTTTAATGTTGATATGTTTTAACAACTTTTATGTATCAGGTAAAACACCCATAAGTTACAGTGTGATGCCTTTCTCACTAAAGCTTAGATTTGCTTTCACTATCTTAGCCTGAAGGTTTGGAATTGGAAACCTTTCTTCCATTTGACCAAAACTCAGAATACCTTTGGTTGCTTATTATCCAGTCCCAGTTATCTTTTCATTGATGAGAATTCATTTATTCATGAAGTAAACATTTACTGAGCCCCTTACATGTGGGGCACTCCTTTAATCACTGGGACTATTACAAGTAAGAACATGAAAGCTATAACCCAGTTACAACCTAAGAATAGAGGGAAGGGGGAAAGGAAGGGGAGGGAGGGGGAAGGGGGCAGAGGGAGGGGGGTTGATGGGATCACACCTGCGGTGCATCTTACAAGGGTATATGTGAAACTTAGTAAATGTGGAATGTAAATGTCTTAGCACAATAACGGAGAGGGTGCCTGGAAGGCTATGTTAACCAGTGTGATGAAAATATGTCAAATGGTATATAAAACCAGTGTATGGTGCCCCATGATCTCATTAATGTACACAGCTATGATTAAAAAATAAATTAAAAAAAAAAAAAGAAGAAGCAGCAGCAGCATAGGGGAAAGCAGGACTCAGGCCGGGGACAAAGCCAGGATGCTGAGAGTCTGTTTTGTTTGCACTGAGGTCAGACTGTGGATGTGGGTAATCAAGACACACAGGACCAGACACCCCCTGAGACAGAAGACAGGCCTGAGGGAAGTGCTGCCTGGGCCTGCTCCTCAGTCCCTTTTTTCTGGCTGGTGGACTATTTGCCAGACAGAGCCATGAATTCTGTCAATATAGATGTCCAATATCAACCGCTCAATTGACACTGTTTTTTGGACTTAGCTAGTTTTATCAGGACACAGGAGCCAACAGACATCAGAGAGCTCAGATGAGAGAGAATGTCATCTCTGGCTTAGAACATGTAAAGTTCATGTAAATTGCAGATCCTTCAGTTAAGGCAGAATTTGATATAAAATGCTATTTCTTCCCTGTTTTGGACAAATTTATCGGCGATGATGCCATTTCACGATCATTTCTTAGCTGAGCCAGGTTTCCTTCCTTTTCCCTCCTTCCCACCAAGTAATATAGTTTCCCTCTGTTGTTCCAGCCCCTTTAGTATTAATCCCTTTCCTTCGTCTTAAAAGCTTTAATTAGCTATTTTGATATATTCCCTAAGAACTCTGGAGTCTGATTCATCAAAGTGATAACAAGAAGATATTTTGGGATTTTTGTTCCAATTTAAATGACTAAATTATTTCTCCACTTGTTATTTATCTGCTTAAGGATATTTTGATGCTTGTAGCAAATTTATGCTCGAGAAATTGGCTATCCATAAGCTGGTTTTTTTCCAGGGTGAGTAGAGCATAAACTTAGAACCTGAATTTTATCCTGTAGCAACACATTTTTGAGTCATTGTAAAAGAGGCAGGTAAGACTAAGTCAGAAGAAATTGGCCTCGCTTGAAACCATTTCTCTGGGAAGAGGAGATATCAGCTGTGGTGATGGCAGTGGCATGTGACAGGGGAAGAAGTAGATCATATCCTAAAAAGAATTCTCAAGGTTCAGAAATACAGCTCTTCCGCTCTAGGAAAGCCAGCTCTCCTCTCCTTGTCACCTGCCCTATGACACATCACAGCATACTCCTTGTGCAAAAGTGACACAGCTCTTCCAACTTCCAGGTCCATCTCTATAAAGGCCTGAATGCCCAGCATGTTACATTGACTAAAAAGCCACCAAGATCAATTTGTGAGTAATGTGTGTCTTAGCTGCTTCTTTGCGGCTCTTACCCTGGTTCCTCTCCCTTAAATACCAACCCAGAAAATCAAGCACACTACACAGAATTACTCACGCCATCTGTGTGTAGGTTTCAGTCACTGTAGGAGCAGAAAGGGGACACATGGGAGGAAATTAACATTTATGGAGGGCCTGCTGGTGCACGGAAGCATGTTGGCAGTTAACATGCCTCATGTCATGCCCGTGATTGCAATAGGTATAATGTACATATAATGTGTTGGCTCTGTTTGAGCCCCGTTTTACAAATGAGGAAACTGAGGCTTGCTTTCACCGTGAAATATAAAGCTTGACTCTCTGTTACAGATACAAATGGTACAGGACTCACATTTCTCAGTACACATTAGTGTTGGGCACTGCTTACTTCATCCTTGGGACAATTTTACAGCATTATTATTACTGTCTGTGTTTGGTTGCTGAGGAACAGAGGTGTTGGGGGGAGGGGCTTCAGCAATTCGCCTTAAGTCAAAGGGCCAGGAAGACGGGAGCTAAGATTTGAACCCATGAATTCTGGCTGAAGAATCTGCCCTTGCAACCACTTAACGATTCCATGTTCCCACTTACAAAATTATACTGTTAATGTGAATAAATGTTCACAAAAGAGTACGTCAGGGTGCTAGAGATGTATCTCAATTATGTCTTTCTACTCCCCCAAGTAATTAAGAGCTGGCAAAGGGAAAATTCAGGAAGACCTCATCATTCTGAGAAGTGGGCTTTATGTGGTTGGGAACATGGTTTGGGCTCTCTGTTTCCCTTTGATCATGCTTTAGTGAATGGTGATTGCCACACTCCCCAATTCTCTCTGAATCTTTACTGGAATCAGTTAATGAGGACCCTTTGGATATAGAGGCACTAGATTCTGTAGTGATTCCAAGAATGAGATCCTTCTCCACCTATCCAGAAAGGTCTTATCTGGAATCAGTTTGAGATTTTCTTTCCTTTCCTGTTCAAGTTTTTCTGGAAATTGACTTGTCATCACAGCTTCCTGACAACAAAAGAAACAGGGTTAAGGATTGAGCCGGTTATGTTTTACTCCTGGACCATGACTGTGATATCAGAAGAGGGAAAAGAAAGCCCTCTTGATCATGCTCAAGTAAAAAGCCAAAAGGCTGGACTACTTTGTTGACTAAACCCTATTTTTTGACTCTTCTGAAAGGAAAGTAGATTGTGGATGAGATGGGAATTACATTTGACTGCCTATAAGAAGGACTAATTACAATGACTAAACACACAGCATCTATTTTTCTCACCTGTTGAGGTGATCAGAGGGAGCAGTTTGTGATGTTTGTTGGGCGGTTCAAGATCAGCAGGGCTCAGGTCTCTGCAAGTCTCTTGGTCTTTCCCTTATTGTCTCAAGATGGCTGCTACAGCTCCAGCCATCAGGGGTAGACAGGAGGAAGGAGAAAAAAGGATAGATGCCCACTAACTGACCAAACACCTATTGAAGGTCTTCCTCTGAAACTCTAACCACTACCTTTGCATCATCTGTAAGTGATGTAGGGCATGGAGGCCTCCTTAACAGCACAGGACAAAAGGGAAAGTGAACAGGGAGCAATCTCTGCTCCAAGTTTCTGTTGACTCGGGACTGGTTGTTACCCCCTCCAGTGTCTCTGTACTTCCAAGTCTCTGTTGCTCATTCAATAGCCCTGGAAATGTTGGGCAGTACATGAAACCTAGACCAACATTCTAGGAATGGGAAAGCCCAATACAGTTCAAACTGTGAGAAACCAAGATGAACTATTCATATTGCTAAAACATTCATTTTTAAATGAGAAAAGAACTCACCTTTAAAAAAAAATTTAAAAAAATAATAATAAATAAATAAATAAATAAATAATTTTTTTACTCTTACTTGTGATGGGTGTACTGTGAAGCTGGCTGCTGTTTTGTATGTTTGTGAATCAGTAGGGTGGTTCAGTGCATCTGGGAGCCGTCCCAGCTTCTGAGAGGTCTTCAGGAGCCATTGGAAAGAAATATTTAAAGAGGGGGGTAACCGTCTCCTTATTAAACAAGGATGAGGAAGAGTAGGAAGAAGATGGAGAAATCATAGTGGACCAGAAGTCTATAGGTTACGTTTTTACCCACAGTCTTGACTTTGAGGGTGTCCAATACCCATTTACTCATTCTCACGTCTCTACTTTTATTAGTCAATGTCTAGCAGAGAAAAAATAAATAACCTCTCACCTAGAGTTCTAGGTGCCTTGGATTTTCCTTTGCTGATTTTTCCAAGAAACCTTTCAAAGCAGATAAAGCATTTAGAGTATTATTAGGATAAAATGCAGTGTTACTACATACAGTGTAATGTAGTTATGTTACAATCCAAATGTAATTACCAGGAGGTATAACTCCAAAGTTAGGTAATGCTAAGGGTAGGAACGGACCTGTGGGCCCATTGGGATAATTACTTACAGGAGCACTGATAGTGATGGGATTCAAAGCCAGGAAATCTCCAAGAGGCCCTATTATTTATTTTTACCTCACTAACTGTATTAGTGTGTTATCAAAGTACTCTGTAGCAAACACAGCTTGCAGGCATCTGTGAACACTGCCAATGGAAGCACAGAAGCTAATGGACCAGTGCATTTCCCTGGCTGGATTCCAGGCTGCACTAAGGTTTTCTTAATTTAGACTTGACTGTAAACTTGGACTTCCTGCTCTTGTGCTACTACCCTTGCTGCCAGCATCCCAGGAAGCAATCAGCTAAGCCACTGGGACAGAGTCCCAACGGCTCAGATTCATTCCCTGATTTTATGACACACGTGTAGAGGCCCCGTGAGAAGGACTACGTGACAACGATCACCATCAAGGGAGGAACATGGAAGCAGCCCCCAAGGGGTCAGAGTCAGCTCAAATGGCAATGCAGAGCCCACACTGGACAGAGTAGCCACCAGCAGCCCCCACAAGGCAGCCTAGTACTGCCGGCTTAAGTCATCTGGTCCCTGTGCCCAGGCTGTACATCTGCAGTGTTACATCAGGCGGAACTCTGCTTTCAGATAGTTAGCCCAGGACGAGACTTTATCATCAGGGTAGAGCCAGACATGTGATTTGATACATCCAGCTCTCTTTGGCCTCCCTAAGTATGAGCTGTGCATTCCTCCCCACTAATGGGTCAGAGCCTGGGGCAGACATCTGCCCAGGATGGTCCAGGAGATGTGTTGAT
The DNA here is from genome assembly GCA_963574355.1 of Loris lydekkerianus. Classification (NCBI taxonomy): domain Eukaryota; kingdom Metazoa; phylum Chordata; class Mammalia; order Primates; family Lorisidae; genus Loris; species Loris lydekkerianus. The sequence continues at coordinate 33,213 of CAUYPK010168114.1, read as the reverse complement.
CTTACTGGCAATAGCCCTTGGTGAGTCCATCCAATCTTTGCAGGCATGAATTGAATGTTCCTTTAGCCCATCTATGAACAGAGGGTCTTGTAGTCCCAGAGAGAGAAAGAAGGACAGGGAACAGCAGCTGCCTCCCTGGGGCGGGGGGTCTAGGGAGACCCTGCATTCTACTTTCCATTGTCCTAAGGCGTGCATCTGCCCTTGGATCCTGACAACCTCCACCTTAGCTTTTATTTCCTCTCCTGCAATTGTTTGGCACCCCTTGTGTCCTTCCTAAACAGCCCATACTTACTGCCTCACTCAGTTTGGAAGGAATTTTACATATATATATATATAAAATGTCTCCAGTAAGATAATGAAGAGCCCTAGGCTATCATTTTGTGATGCATGATTCCCTGATTTTTTTTTACCTTTAAAGGGGCATTGTTTTTTTCCAAAGAGGAGGGAAGATTACTTCAATAACGACATCACACGCAAATACACAGGCGCGCACACACACACACACACACCTTAGTAAGGAGGGATCTATCCTAAATGTGATTTTACCCCAAATGCTATCACATGCTTCATGGGGCCAGTGACGCTGCCATTCACTGGGTATTTGCTCTGTGCCAGACACAACCATAAACATTTTACAAATGCTGATTCATTTCCGCCTCACAACAACTAACAGTCCTGTTAGTTAAAATTATTATCCCATCATCCCCACTTTACATTTAAGGAAACTGAGGCTGGGTTCCGAGAGGGTTCTTCAGTGCCCAGGAAGCCCAGCAGGCAGTGTCAGGCTCTCTGGCTTGAGTGTCTGAAGAAGCTCTGTGCCATTTTCTGTGTACACTTGGCTCTGTCAGATATTAATATGTGACTGCTTCTGTTAGAAGACCACTGCTGCAAATTGCAAAAACAATAATTCTCACTGGCTTAATGGATAAAAACGTGTCTCAAAAGCTCAAAGTCAGGAGTCAGGGTGAATTTCAGGGTTGGGTCAGTCAGTGACTCAACAATAACCCCAGTTCTTTTACCCTACTTTGACCTCTATGAAGACTGTATCCTCCATACACAGCCACGGCACTGCATCGTCTCCTGGGATGTGATCTTGATGGTCCTCCCATAGAGAAGAGGGTCCACCTTCCCACCCTTTGAATCCAGGTGGGCTTGGGACTTTTTTGTAACTGATGGACTGTAGCAGAAGTATGCTGTCCAGCTTCCTAGGCCAGGTCAGGAAAAGTTATGCAGCATCTGCCTCGTCAGCTAAACCACTCACATTTGGAGCCCTGAGATGCCACCTGGGAAGACCAGCCACCCTGAGGCCACCAGGCAGTGAGGAAGCTCCGCCATGGAGAGATGCTGTTGTTCACAATCCCAGTCTCAGAACCCTCCCAGCCCTGGCACCAGACTTGTGAATGAACAAACCTTCAGCCCCAGCTTTCAAGCCTTTCTAGCTGGAGGCCCCAGGTGTTGGGGAATGGAGTCAGGCTATTCCCTCTGTGTCCTTTCTGAATTCCTGATCTACAGAATCCACGTGCATAATACAGGAATGATAAGCAGGACAATGTCATTTTCATGCTGGTAACAAGATCGTTATAGAGGTTCCAGACATCACATCTAGACTACAATACCTAGAGTTTAAAGAGGGGACACCTCTTTCTCTGGCTGTCTTCCATGCTCCCTCTACCCAGAAATGACACAATGCTTCACAGAGACCCTCATCAGGGACCAAAGCATGTCTCTTTGGTTAAAATTGGGTCATATGGCCATCTGGAACAAGACAAGTCTTAGAGAAGTGGTCCCCAACTTTTTGGCACCAGGGACCAGTTTTATGGAAGATTTTTCCATGGACCAGGGGTTGGGGGCATTAGATTCTCATATGTAGCAAGCAACCAAGATCCTTTCCATGCACAGTTTACAGCAGGGGTCAAGCCCCTATAAGAATCTAATGCCACTGCTGATGTGAGAGGTGGAACTTGGGCAGTGATGCGAGTGATGGGGAGTGGCTGTAAATACAGATGAAGCTGCTCACTTGGCCGCTGCTCACCTCCTGCTGTGCAGCCTGGTTCCTAACAGGCCAAGGACCAGTACTGGTCTGCAGCCCAGGGTTTGAGGACCACAGTCTTAGGGCACAACCTCAACATCTACTACAATGGTATATGAGAGAAAGAATGTCCTGTTTTCATTACTGGCAAACACTAGGCTAAAACACGTAAACTGATCTCTCAATTACAAGACTGCCTAGAGACATTTATACTAGTGCCCATTTTTTTCCTTTCCAGTAGGAGACATCCTATGCCATTATTTCTCCTTCACATTTACCATGGAAGGTGATTGTCCTTATTGCTTTGATTTTTGGTTTTGGGGTTTTGTTGGAAGAACATATACTTCCTGGAACTGCTTTCTACAGACAAAAATCTGGAAAAGATAACATAATTTTATAGATCCTCTAAAGACATATCCATTAAAATTAGAAACATGATAAATACACCTTTAGTCACAACTATCATTTAAGATTTATCTATTAATAAGTGCAATTAAATAAGAACTCTGCCCTCATTTAAATAAGAACATTAGCACTTTTGTCCCCTTGCTTTTCCTTCTGTTTCCGTGTTTTGATCTTTGTAATATGCAGTTTAGATCCAATTTATTATGGTTAAATTGTTGGTTTTTCATATTATGTCTTCCCTTTGAAGAAGTAGCCACCTTATTTGCATTTTGTCCTATAGCCATGTTTACAGCATTTATTTTAAATTAAATTTTCAATTTGGATGATTTCAGTTCTCAAAAATAGCCTTTATTCTCTGTTTTTCCCCATTCTTAAACTTCTTATTTTGATTTATCTTAGTGGGCTGATGTGTACCTTAAATAATTTACTTAGGAAGGGTGGTAGATTTTATGCTTTCTGAGCTCTTGCACAGCTGATTTATATTTGGTTGCTTTGTAGATGAATCATAACCTTGCTGGGTATCAAATTCTTCAGCAAAAGCCCTCTCCCCTGAAAACTCAATGATCTCTCTCCATTGTGTCACAGAAGTTGGAGTCCAAGGACATGTCCAAGAAGTATTTTCTTACTGGGCAATTAACTCATTTTTTATGCCAAGATATTTGTGCAATTTCTTAATTTATTCTTGCATTTCAAACACATCAATCATCAAAATATGCCTACCTATAGGTAACTTTTAAATTACGTTACCAGGTTAACAGTAAGCTGTATAGATGTGGAAAACTAAATTTTCAGGAAGTGTTCTTTTTTTTTTTTTTTTTTTTAATCTATTGTCTTTTTGGTTATTGCTTTTGTTCTACTTGATGACTCTTCTTTAGCAATAATGATTTTTTGTACATCTCTATTCTACATGCTTTATATTATTATCTCTTCCCATATCATTTCATCCCCCAAACCATTCTTTCTGCCTGGCAGAAATAATGACATTTATTTTACCATCTGCATCCCTAAGTCCATTTTCTCAGCTATAAATTTTGCCTTTCACTATTTCTGTCTTTTCTGCTATGGCATTGCAGGAGTCTTAAAACATTATTTCTTACATATTAACTAGCTTCTAATTAACAAAGATACGTATATAGGAATATTATAGGGAACACAAAGCAATTGCTATATAAAATTTTCTTTTATTTCCTATAAGCATTTTTCAAAAGTGTATTTTCTTCGGTCTCCAAGGCGCTTGGTTCCCCTGCAATTTTTGTATCTTGAATCTCTTTCACAAGTGTCAAATTGTGTGTTCGTTTCTTTCGATACACCCATCCATTGCATAAAGAGAGATAAATAATGGGATAGAATGTGCCATAAAATAGGATAAGTCTAAGTGAGCCAGCAGCATTTCCTGAGTGTTGAGAGAGCCAGGAGCACAGGCAAATCCATGAAGGGAGGTTCATCTCTGTGTGGCTGCTTCCCATGAAGGGTACAGCCAGTGAACCGAGGGTCGGCTTTTCTTCCTGTGCTTTCTGTTGTACCTGACCTCTAGTCCAGACCCAGGTCCAGCTGTGTGGCCTTTTTCCATTTGCTGTTTCCTCCTTTCATTGTGTGGTTACTCATGCCCTTGGAAATGCCAAGTGTCTCAGTTAATGTTGCACAACAAACCACCTGCAAACTTGGTGACATATCACAAGAGGCGTTTATACTGATGTTCATGGATCTGCATGTCAGCGTGACTTGGTTGATCTAGGCTGAGCTCAGCTGGGAGACTCTGCTTCTAGAGCAAGTTGGGTCAAGTCTGCTCCATAGATTCATTCTGGACGCAGCCAATAGGAACCCAGGGAAAGTTTTTCTCATCAAGATGCCCTTTGTAGGAGAGGAAATGTCCAGCTGTCTATGCTCATGCCCGATCTGCTAACATCTTATTGTCCAAAGCAATTCACGTGGCCAAATCCAGAACCAATGAGCAGGAATATCTTCAAAGTGGAGGAAGTATATATTTGCTCTGCAATATTCCAAATTATAATTCCCAACTGTTTCCAAATGTGATGATCCACAGTGGCAAATAGCTTGAAAATGGAAGGTTCTTGGTCTACCCTAACTCCTGCTTTGATAACCTCATGGTGCCAACTCTTGTAGGGTGGTGTGTTTCTTTCAGAATTTTCTTTGCTTTGACTCCCTACCTCCCTAGTCTTGATCTCTACCTGCCTTTTTAGGTGCTTCTATGGGGCTAGTGATTTTATGGCCTCTGTTATCTTAGTCCTATAAATGTTTGCTTTTCTTTAGCTAATTAAAGTTTCATAGCCAACAAATAAAACTTAGAAAGATGAAGTAGGAAGGCATAATTGAATCCAATAAATGCAGCATTCAACAGCTTAGTCATGTGTTCCATTTGTGATCAGAGAGGCAATGCCACCTGCCATTTGTGATGTGTTTATTAAAAGGGAGCGGCTATGGCTTCACCACAGTCTGATCCCTAAAATGGAAATTTCTACCACTCACCCATGTGCCACGTTTGTGATCTGGTTACTAAAACAGAGGGTTGTGATTTCTAACCACATGCCTTGTTTACGATTTGGTAAGGAAGACAGAAAGAAGTGTGACTTACCCACATGCCGTATTAATGATCTGGGTCCCAGACAGAGGACCAAACAGCTCAACCACATGTTGTATTTGTGATCAGTTGCTAAAACAGAGTGCAGTATCACCTTCCCACACACCATATTTGTGTCCCACTTACTAAAACAAAGGGGAAGATGGTTTAAACACATTCTGCATTTGTGATCTGCTTAATTGAACAGGGTGCCCTGGGTTCAACCTTGCCCTCCTGTCTGGTTGTTTCCTAGAAAGAAGGAGGTCTCTGAATTGTGTGGGATTTCCTCTTCAAACCAAAATTTGCATGAAGATATTCCAACTAATTTGGAATCCTAAGGAAAAAAGAACCACCTTGGTTGCACTTTTAAATCTCAGAACAAAGTGCCTTGGTTTTCCTGGTTTTTAACTTTTTTTTTTTTTTTTTTTTTTTTTGAGATAGAGGCTCAAAAAAAGCCTCGGTAGAGTGCCATGGCGTCACAGCTCACAGCACCTCAAACTCCTGAGCTTAAGTGATTCTCTTGCCTCAGCCTCCCAAGTAGCTGGGTCTACAGATGCCCACCACAACGCCCGGCTATTTTTTTGTTGCAGTTGTCATTGTTGTTATTTAGCTGGCCCGGGTCAATTTTGAACCCATCAGCCTTGGTGTATGTGGCTGGTGCCATAACCATTGTGCTATGGGTACCAAGCCAAGGTTTTTAACAATTGATGCTAATATTTCTGCAGCATGGAAGGGATGTACCCACTACATTGCCGTCCCTTTCAATTACTTCTGTATACTTATTTCTGCTTTCCTTTCAGCCTAGACTCATTTGACTTCAGTCTTCTGATTTTTTATTTTCTATTTGGTCATCTTTTTTCTTTATTTTATATCCATATTGCCCAGTATTTTCCATTCCATGGAGTCTCATAATTGTCACTAGATTTTATACAATTGCTCTTTGAGCTTTAATGTTTATATGCAATCATGGCCCCTTTTGTTGAATGTTTCCATTTGCCGTATGTTTTTCTTCGTAAGTGGGGATTTTCCTCAATGCATTGGTTGTTTCACCCATTTCTCGAGACAGTGTGCACTCATTCTTTTATTCAACAAATATCAATCAAGGACTAATGCTTTCCACACCCCGTGGAGATAAAACTGCCAACAAGATACTGCTGTCCTCGAGGATCTTTGTAACGGACAAAGCAAAAAGGTTAGCAGGCAATTCTCACACATCGCCATGGTTGTGATGGTCAAGTTGTCTAGAATGATGTGGGTCATGTGTGAAGGAAAACACTCAGCTCATTGTCAGAAGAATGTTGAAGCCCAATGGAGGAACTGGTTTGGAGGATACATGTCAGAGATGGTGTTCCAGACAGAGGTAATAATAGGCAAGAACCAGAGATGAAAGGAAACCTGATGGGTAGAAACCAGGTTGGTCGACATGCAAAGAATCCAGATGTCCGGGTCACAATGAGACAGGACAAAGTGGCAGGGCCAGGTGACAGAAGCACTTAGGAAGGTGTGTTTTGGAAGTAGGACTTTATGATGAAAAAACTGGGAGTCACTGAAGGGTTTTTAGCAGATCACCTTGGCTTTTGGGCCCTTGCTTCTGAATAAGAGAAGCCCGTAACTAGAAATGTCACAGTCCTTACAGACAGAATCAACGGGAGTCCAAGCCTTATTCATTGCTCAGCCCAAACAAATCTACATTTCCTCATTTAGATTTGCAAGTGGTTGCTATTTATCTTTTTCCTCCCCATCAAGCCCCCATCATAAATGGCTTTTCTCTCTATCTGAAGACATTCGATAAGAATGACTGGTCTCAGGTCATGGGCATGGTAGAAGGAACTCTCCAGAGTGAGACAAGTATTGCAGTGACATCTCATCCTATTGCTTTGCTAAATGCTAGAGGGAAGCTGTCAACACAGGCCAGGGAGCCTAAATGATATTCTTTAAATGAGAATAAAGCAGATATGTTTTAGCCCCAAAGAGCTTAAATTTTACTGTCCTCAGACAAAATTACGTATTGGGCAACTGCAGCCTCTAGCCTGGAGCAGAGACAGATACTACAAGCCTAAATACCAAGATGAAATTGGTGATCACCTCATTAGCAAGCCTATCACAATTATGGCTTGTATTACTTTGCATTTTTATTAGACAATTAACAGTTCTTATTTTAGCTGATCTTCACAAAATCTCTATAAGGTGGATAAGGCAGGTGTTTTTACTATGATTGCTACTATTATCATATTATTACTATTCAGTTCTCTTCATTATTACAATTTCCTATTAAACGGATGAGGAGACAGATTCCAAGCTATTGAATGACCTGCCTAAGAATGCCCAATTAGTTAATGGCAGAATCTATCCTGAATTATGAGTCTATTAGTCCCTAAAATCAGGACATTTCCACCAACTACCTGCTCAACTATTCTGCATTTATTTGTATGAGGAGGCAGGGGACTCAGCTGCGTCATCTCATTTTCTGAAACTGCCGCCATTGCCAGGTAAGGTATCATGAAAGAAATTCGGATACAGACTCAGGACACTGGTTGGCTCTAATCGCTGTGATAACTGGCTGAATGACTTTATTTCCTCTTAACTTTTCATGTGTGGGCCACGACAAAATGAAGGATCAGGAAACCAAAATGTGTGGTGTGCAAGGAACTGCACATTTTAGAATAAAAATTATGTCCTTATTAACAACTGCATGTTATAAATAACATCCCTGTTTCACATAGGGGAAACTAAGAAACAGAAGTTTAATAACTTTCAGGGGGTCATGCAACTACGATGTGATAGCATCTGAACAGGGACCAAGTTTCTCTCTCTCTGTCATAAACACACCCCCCTCAGAGAGAGAGACAGACAGACAGACAATGGTTTCTTCATGAAGCCTTCGCCTTTAGTCAGCTTTCTCATACCTGCTTGTGCTTCTTTTACGTCTCTTGTCTCTCATAAAAGAGCCCCTTTGGGCCCATCAGCACATTCTTTTAGATGTGCAAAGAGAATGTTGTCTGTCGATGTGAGGACATAAATATTTCTCCCTGGCCTGTTTTCTCCCATTTTCCCACTTCCTCATCCTCAGACTGTGACTGCAGACATCTCCCTGGTGTTGAATGGAGTGGGCTCCCTGTGTGCCGGCTTCAGGCGGGTATTTACAGCTTATCCTCTGGCCCCCAGCTGGGCAACCCAGGGGCTCTGCCACTCACCCCCAACAAGCCACAGCTGACCCTGTGTTCAGACTCCTGACAATTAAATGAGTTCTTTTCTCAGACATAGCGAGCTGTAGGCAAAAAGCCTTTTATATTATAAACAGAAACCAAAATAAACCTCTGTTAGTTTCCTATTACTTCTATGACAAATGATCACAAACTTTGTGGCTTAAAACAGCATACTTTTTTTCCTCCTATTTCTGGAGATCAGAAGCCCATAATCAGTTTCACAGGGCTAATGTCAAGGTGTCTTCCTGGAGGCTTCAAGGGCAGAATCCATTTCTGCCTTCAGCAGTTCTGATGACATCCTGTGCCCCACCACTGGCCCTTCCCCCACCTTCCTGCATGGCTCCTGTCTCTGCTTCCTTCCCCACATGGCCTTCCCTACTCTACCCAAATCTCTCTTTGCCTCCCTCTTAGGAGGGCCCCTGTGTTCAGGGGCCACACATAACCCTGGCAAATGGTAAGAACCCTTTCAAGGTCCTTAGCTTAATCACACTGGTGAGGTCCCTTTGCCCAAGTAAGGGAACACTTTTATAGATTGTCAGGGCCAGGACATAGATGTCTTTGGGGCTGTCATTCAGCCTGCTACAAAACCCACTCCTAGGAGGGCAGGAATGACTTTCTTCCCCAGAGCACTGACACATTCTGCACTCTAGTGGGTCACAGCAAGCTGGGGTGAAGGGCTAGGACTTGAGTGAGTTCTGACTGTGGTGGAAGGCTCCCATTAGGACAGCAATTGAAATTGGGAGCAGAGAGCTGCTAATGGGCCTGTCCTTTGACCCGTCCTCCAAAACTGTACCTATAATTTTACCTGAGGGAATGCACTTCAGCACAGCCATTATCTCCATTTTAAAAGGAGAAACATTTTTCTGCTTCTTCAGTGATGATACATGTTCAGTGCAGGAAAATGTGCCCTGAGCAGGCTCCTGCCTCCTGACATTTGTTGATCTCGCGTCCCCTGTACCTGGAATGCCCTTTCCCCCCATGGATCCACCCTTCCCCTCCTGCTCCCGTATATCCCCATCTCAGTGGGACCTTCTCTGACATCCTTACTTAAAATTGCAAGTCCTCCTCAAACTCACTGGCCTCCTTCCTGCTTCATTTTGCTCATATGACGTCCCATCATTCCATGTTCTATTTTACATGCTTCTTTGTGTATTTCCCGTCTCCTCTGCCTGTGCAGGAAGCTCCACAAGGATTTTCTCTGCCTCGTTCCCTGATTTATCCTCAATGTCTAGAACAGCACCTAGCATTGAGTATTTCCCAATATATAGTCGTTAAATAAGTGAAAGAAAGGTGTATATTTATATATATATAGTATGTATTTATATATATTATGGAGTTTCTACTCCATAATATATTATATATTCTATATATAATATATATATAGTGTATGGTACCCCATGATCATATTAATGTACACAGCTATGATTTATAATAAAAAAATAAAATATAATATATATATATTCTACTGTACCTTTATATATATATACATATGTTATATATATGTTATATATATAACATATACAGGTGTACATATATACGCCTGTTATATATATAACATACAGGTGTACATATATACACCTGTTATATATAGTATATATATATATACTATAACGTATATATAACATATGTAACATATATGTGTGTGTATATATACACAGGTACAGTAGAAACTCCATAGCATATATATAAAGTACAGAAGAAACTCCATAGTTGACCACCTCCCTGCAATGACCACCTCCTTCAGTTGACCTAATTTCCTAGACTGGACATGCACCACATGTACATATTAGTACATCAGGCCTCATTTCTTATGTTGACCACCTCCGTATGTGGGACCAGCTCATGACAGTCCCTTGGGTGGTCAACTTACAGAGCTTCTACTGTATAAAGAGAAGATAGATATCATAGTCATGGTCAGAGCCTGGGGTTGGCCTGTGGTTCCCTCGCTGTTACAGGGGCATGTGACCAGCAAGTTTCTACAGCAGCATCAGGGAGAGAGGGGTACACACCCCCAATCTAAGTTAAGATTAAAGCAGCAGGGCATGTGGCCTGATGGTGCACAGACCCTTCAAAGCCTTCTGTCTCAGTCCCTCTTTGGATACATTATTTAACCCCTCTAAGCGTCAATGTCTTCATCTGCAAAGTGGCCATACTGTAGCTTTCACCTCCATGGTGAGGCTTAAATGAGGCCGTGTCCACTATGTGCCTGGCCTCGAGGAAGCTGTGCCTGCATCTGGGCTCTCTGTCTGCCATCAGCCTGTCCGGGTGGGAACGAGGGATTTGGCGTCCGCATGGTCCAGTCCACCAGGACATCCTTCTCAGGCCGGCAGCCAGAGGACCAACCTTTGCACTCAGCTCCCAGGCGAGTTCTCTGCATTTACAGATCTTTGTGTAAGAAGCATGCCAAACTGAAATGCATCCCTTCTCCCCACCACGGTAGTGGAGCCCAGGCTCTGTGACAGGGCACAGCCACGTAAAGTAGGTGTGACCTAGACTACAGCCACACCTCCATCCAGACACGTATCAGGGCCAGCATTTCCTCCAAGCTGTGGGAGAAAAGTGCCCTCATCTGTGCACCCCTGGATGCCATCAGCTTGTGTTGGGGGGATGTGCTTTGTAAGCAATCAGTGTCTCCAGGCAGTGCAGCACCCCTTGGTGTGCTGAGCTCATGCACGCAAAGAGACCTGTGGGAAATGAGATCAGAGGTGGGCACAATAAATTTACCCTATTGCATGCTGGGTGGGCAGTAAGGTCCTGGCAGTGTCCCTCTGGCCTGGCCTGTTGGTAGAGGTGGAGGAAGAGGATCACTGGCCTGAGGGGCAGAGGCTGGGGTCCAGGACTGCTTCAGGAGCAGAGACCTGGGACACCCTGCCCCTGCCTTCACTCAAAATGGCGTTTCAGAGGTCAAAGCTTTTCAAAGTCAGCCCCGGCTTCTGGGTCTGCTCCATAGATCTATTGTTAGTGGAAAATTTCTTCCAGGCTATGGAAGTAAATAGGTGCTCAATCTTAGTTTGGGTGTGATTATGGGTTTTCATCTTCCTCAGAGTCGCCGCTGCATGCCAGAGAGTTTGCACAGGCTGAGCCAAGGCTGCAGCCCAGTCGCTGGGCCCACCGCAGCTGATTCTTTGCAGGGCCAAGGAACATAGGAGACCCCTTCCCTCTGTCCTCCTGTCGCCCCACACCAATGAGGGAAAGACACGCATGAGTCCAGCTGAACTCACCTGGCCTGGCGCCATTGTCGTTGGTTTGTGTTGTTTCTGTTTGTTTTCTGCCTGGGTGGTCAAGTTTTCTTAGGACCTTTGCCACCTTCCATTCCTTTGCCCATCCTGCTCCCCTTGGCAGGATGCTCTTCTTTGTTCAAAGGTGTGTCTGTCTCTTTGTCCTTGGCAGGGAGGAGTCTCAGAATATTGTCATTTCTTCGTGTGGGGAAAACTCAGAGCAAGGAATGATTCTGGAATTCTCTGCTGGTGTCCCCCATACTTCACATCTAGACAATGCCATCGGCAGCTTGATGGTTAGACACACCTGGGGACAGGGGTCTGGGCTGCTTATTAGAAAGGAAACAGTGCTGTGCTCTGGGTGGGCCCCAGGAACCAGGGGAAAGCTCTGGAAGAAATTTTTCTAGATCTAATGACTTTTTTCACCCTTCTCATATTGGAGCACCAAGAAGAAATTTTTCTAGATCTAATGACTTTTTTCACCCTTCTCATATTGGAGCACCAAGTACACTTACAAAATGTCTGTATTTGTCCGCAGTACCAAGGTGAGCGGGTGAGATCGCTCAGCCAAGTCAGTGGGACGCTGACTGCTCAGGAGTTTGCCCGATGGTCCAGACTAGAGGGGTCACTATCATAGAGGGGTCACTGTCATGGTGAACTGTAACGATTCTGCTGCCTAGATGAGCATTTCGGATTCATCAGTCTTCTGGGAGCATAGTGTGTACACATTCTCATTCTCATAGTGCCCTTGGTAGATGGGCAGAGAATAGAATAGAGATGTTAAATATTCTGGAGCTTATTCTATCCATTTTTCTCTCCAGAGGAGAAAGAACTGTGTCATCAAATTAACTCTGCGCCTTCTGTGAAAGTTGAAATGAGTTTGGATTCATTTGAGAATCTGGCCGGGGCAGATGTTGCCTCCAGCTGTGCAAGTCTCTGCATGAGTCAAAGAGAGGAAAGGAGGCAGAGGCCTCACTGGGTGGCTGGCAGTGAGCTCTGGCCTTTCAGCAGCCTGATTTTATCTTATCAAGAATTTAGGACTTCACTGGGGACTCAGGCACCCCTGAGGTTCCTATCACAGCAGGTAAACATGTTCAGTTACTCAGTTCTGCTGCAGAGCCACAAAGAATCTGAATGTGAGAAGCCCCACTGCAGAGGGCGTTCTTCCTGGCCTTCTGGCAGATGTCGGGGAGGGGGGACATTGGTTAGAGAGGGAAGGCAAGTAGGAAGGATTGTACTCTGAGCAAACGGAGGACCCACATTTATTCATTTAGCAAATGTGTTGTGCGCCCACCTGGGGCCAGGCTCTGCTAGGCCTGGGTGGGATTAGCAAGATGCAGGTGCCACCACGGGCTCCACATGGGCTGGCAGAGTCAACACGCAAACAGGCAAAAGCCACTCCCAGCGGGAAAGGCAGTGACAGCAAGTTCTGGGGACAGGCACTGACGCTGCCCCCAGAGAGGCTCCCCAGAACTGGCAGAGGCAGGTGCAGCAGGAGGGGCCACCTTGCAGTTGACCTCACTGCTCCTCCCTTGGAGTCAGTCTAGGACCAAGGGCCCCAGAAGGGCAGGGGAAATATTTGGACTCACCTCCACCATTTGCACCTGACTCCTGCACATGGTGGAAGAGAAAAAGAGAGGGGCTCCTGAGACAATGCTCTTTTTCCCTATCAGGACTACTAAGCTGCCTGTCCTTAATCAAACTTTGTTTCTGTATGCACTTAGAGGCTGTGGTTCCTGCTGTGTATTCAGACCATAAGCAGGGCAGGGAGGCCTGGGCCACTTGTCATCACTGTGGAGAGCATCCTAGAGACAGCATGGGCTGGGAGATGGGTCGCCTTTCTATACTAGCACTTTATGTCCTTTTGTACAAACTCATCAGAATCCCCTGGAGGGCTTATCAAGTCCAGGATGCAGGGAACTGCCACCGGAGTCTCTGGGTCAGTAAGTCTGAATGGGGCTGGAGAAATTGCATTTCTAGCCAGTTTCTGAGCGCTGCTAGTGCAGGGAACACACTTTGAGGACCACTAGACTAGACTAATCAATGATGAACAACAGCCTCCTACCTTAAGAGAACCAGGCCACCTGAGCATGCGGTCAGCTGTATCCCGCAAAGCCAGCAGCACCCAAGGACATGCCTGCAGGGGCTGTAACTTGCAGGAGCTAAAGTATGTGACCAGCCCTGATGCTCAGGTGAAAATTACCTCGACCAGCTGGGCAGTCAGAAGCCTAAGAGCGTTCCACTCGCTCTCCTTTTTGACACGTCTTGCACCTGGATTGCTCACTTCAGAAACAACAGCAATGATAGCAGTAGATTAATTAAAACTCAGCAGAGCCTAAAGAAAAGGGACGCAGGGGAGGGCCATACCTCAGAAAGTGGACTGCGGGGAAAATCATAGATGTCTGCTTGGTGGCGTTCTTTCCTATTTTAATCTTTAAAGGTAATACAAGAGATTTGGAATCTATCTTTTGTTTTTTAAAGCAGCAACAGTGGCAGTCTGGGGCACAAGGGGAATGCACTAAAATAACCTGCATATGCAGGGACCCAAAATGAACCCACAGAATTAAAATTTTCATAGAGACAAGAAGAAGAAGAATTAACCATGCAGACGAAAATTAGGGATGTGAAATGCAAAACAAAGAGGTGAAAATTAGTAGAGGAAAGGTGAAAAATCTAGAAACAAAGAATGCAGATCTAACTAAGACTACTTCGTGTTCCAGAGGAAAGAGGTAGAATGAATAAGAGAAAAGCAATAATCAAAACTGTCTCCCATAAAAGGCAGAAGATGACACTGCTATAAAAATTTAAAGCCCTCGCTCACCTCCAAGGTTAATGCAAACACATATAGAAGGACATATTCCAACTAGTGTTAAGGAAGAAATTAATGAACTTCAGAGAAAAAAACATGGGTCACCATCTGCCTCTTTTCACTTCCCCTGTGTCAAATACCAGAAGAGAAGTTTCAGCACAGCTTTGAGGGGGAAAATGTGTGTGATTCTAGAATTTTATGACAAACTAAGTTGGCTATAACAAAAGACAGAAAAACAAATTACATGTATTAAGAACGCAGAAAATGTCATGTTCACAAAAGCTCCATTATCTTCTAGTTTTGAAAGTTCTCAGGCAGATATTTGGGTGGCAATTAGATAGCCAGAGTCAGGACAGTCATAGAAAAATGGAAGTGAGCATTGAAGTCAATTAAATATAATGAAGTAGCAGCAGCTATTACAAATTTTGTTATAAAATTGTGCAGAAGCCAAATACTATTCTAGAAAATAGAAAAGAGGCAAATGGTAGAAAACACGTCATAATAAAGCTCACGTTACACTTACAGTGACTGAAAAGGGTTGAGTAAGAGGAAGGAAAATAAAAGGTATGTGAATCTTCCTACAGACAAGGAAAGAAATATAATATAATATAATATAATATAATATAATATAATATAATATAAATAATATAATAAAGTTTTTTGAATTTGATAATTTAAGAATTGGTGACTTAAGTAATGGACTTTAATAAATGGAAAAATACCTGCCAGCCTAATGAAAACTAGGATACCTGTAGGTTCTTTATACAAGAGACAAAAGGAAAAGTAAATCATAAAGACCAGAAATCATGAGATAAAATAACAAAAGTATAGCCAAGCATACTTATAATAACGTACAAAATTGGCATTATACCCCACTGTTGGCAAAAAATTTTAAATCAGACTTTTTAAAAACCCAATTCTGTCTTCCTTGTGAGAAACACAGAAAGTTTAAAACCAAGCCAGACATGGTGCTCACACCTGTAATCCTAGCACTCTGGGAGGCCGACGTGGGAGGATTGTGTGAGGTCAGGAGTTTGAGACCAGACAGAGCAAGAGTGAGATCCCATCTCTATTAAAAATAGAAAAGTTAACCAGGTGTGGTGGGCACCTGTCATCCCAGCTACTCAGGAGGCTGAGGCAGGAGGATTGTTTGAGTCCAGAAACTTGAGGTAGCTGTGAGCGAGGCTGATGCTATGGCACTTCAGCCTGGACAGCAGTGAGACTCTGTCTAAAAAAAAAAAAAAGACAGAAAGAAAAGAAAACAATGTTTAAAACTCAACAGACAAACATTTAGCAGAATTCACATCAAAGGAAAAGTAAGTATAGCTGTACTGATGTAAAAATAGACTTTCTTTCAGAAAATATTAAGAAAGTGCTTAGATGTTGCTAATGACTGTGTGCGTGGATAAAAGACACACCCTGCATGTTCCGTAGTGGAGGCCACCACCTGTCCCTCCTTATGTCCTCTCCAGGCCTTCCTGGGGATTCCCACACTCCACGTGTTCTTACCAGGTGGTATCCTCCTTTCTGATACTTTTATTATCACCTGTATGCAAATGAATTCCAAATCTACATAGTCCTCCCATATCTAATATGTACGATGAGCCCATATTTCAAAAAATATAAAATAAAATAAACAAATAAATAGAAACGAGTCAGGCCTGGTGGCACACTCCTGGAGTCTCAGTTACTCCAAAGGCCAAGGAAGGAGGATCACATGAGAGGAGGAGTTAGACAGCCTGGGTAACATAGCAAGACTCTGTCCCTAAAGATAAAAGTAAAAAATAAAAACAGACAAAAACAACCAAGCTCATCACCGTGGCACACGAGGCCTTTATGCTTAGGGCCCACCCATAGTACTCACCGTCCCACCTTCTCCTGACTACTCCAGGTCTCGGAAGAATCCCATATTGCCACTCACTCAATGTACCTGCCAAGATTTTGCGCCTCTAGACCTTGGTATGGCTGTTTCCCCAACCCCGTGCCCTTCTCCCTTCCGTGTCCTCTTCCCACCTTTCCCCAATTCACTTGGCAAACTCAGTGTCTTTTTTCTTTAGGTCTTTGATCACTTACATGTTCCCTAGGCAGCCTTCTGTGCCCTGCTCCCCCTCCGTAGCTGGTACCAAACCGTCCTGGGCTTCTCCGGCCCCAGCAGGTCCCCATGAATTGAAGTTTCTCACTTACTTGTCTTTTGAGAGCAGGATCTATGCCTTGCTCACCCTCACGTCTCCTTCACAGGGTCTAGCATAGACACATCCCCAATAACTATTTGTGCAATTTGGTGTATACATTTTCATGTACTAAAGAACAGCTTTATTTAAAAAATATTTTCACTATAAGAACAATTTCTGGAGATATAATGCTCTTCACAGATTTTAATATGCAACAAATCAAGTCTTCCCCCAAAAAAATGTTACAGAAAAAGAAGATTATAATTATAAGGTTACATAATATAATTAATAACGAATAATATATTTATATATTTGACCTTACAGAGATTCTTCTAAAGTGGAAAATTCCTTAGATTTCTAAACATAAGAGATATAAGGATCACATTATATTCATTAAAAGTAGGGAAAAAAATCATAAGTAAAAAGAAAAATTATAAATGAGAAATGGGATATAATAACTATGGAGAGGAATTTAAAATTGTAGAACTCTGTGGATAGTTACATTCTGATAATAATGAATATCTTGTGGCTGCTTTTCTAAAAAACAGAAAGAAAGAAAATTCCAAAATTGACTCAAGAAAACTCAAAAAGCTAAATCCACTGATAATCATAGGAGAAATATTTGTGGCATTGTGTCCACATGGTTTTATACTGATTTATTTCAAACTTTTAAGAGACTGATATTCCAACATTATAGAAGGTATAGGGAGTGCTCCTCAACTGAGTTTGTTTAGATATCCTAACACAAAAACATAACCCATAGGAGAAAAAAATGTAAAAATAAAATGTGATTCATAGAGCCAAAACTACACATTTCTAGAATGCGTATCCTTCCTTCTCTTCTCATCGTGCTCAGCCACTCTTTCTGTCTGATTTCTAAGTCATAGCAAGCTCTGAACTGGTCAGAGTTTTTCCAGGCGCCACATATAGTCTTCAGTGGTCATCCGGGAAATGGTTACACACTTTCTCAGAGTCTCAGTGATTTTGCTACTCCTCATCTCTGAGTATGGCAGGGGTCCCAATATTCTCATCTATGCGTTTTCCCAGCCTTCTCCATGTAGCCAGACTGACACCACCATGCTCCCCTATCCAGTGTTGTAAGGAGAGATTGTTCCATGGGTTGTATCCCACTGGGTGTCAAAATTCTGAGGCAGAAAACAAGCCCATGTTACACTATTCAATTGCTTGTACTCATATAAACGGCTTTAAACTGGAATCATTTAGATTTTCCATCAAGATAATGTAAGCCCATTTAATTTGTTAAAGTAAGGTGCCTACTTAAAGCAAGGTAGAAATTGCTTAGTAAAGAAAGCTAGGAAAGAAAAATGTCTATAATTTTCCTTCATCATGGTTCCAAACTAACTTAAAACATTGATTTCATCCTTAGCTCAGTTATACTGCAGAAACCCCAAAGGCTTAGTGGCTAACAACAAGGGTTGATTTCTTAATCAAATCACAAGTTCTTACAGGTTGGCTGAGGTTCTGCTCATGTTAAATTCATCTCACCACAAAGGAGCAGCCCCTTTTGGTATAACTGTTTTGAAAATGAAAAATGGCAAAATACACAATGGCTTTGAAGCTTCTCTGTGGATTTCATCATTTTCATATATTACTTTCATTCTGATTTAATTGGCCAGAACGCATGTCAACAGGCAGGGAGATATAATCCTCTCACAGGGAGGAGAAACAAATACAGTTGATCCTTTAGCAGAGTTGGGGGTAGAAGTACAGTTGAAAACCTGCATGTAACTTCTGACTCCCCCAAAAGGTAACTGCTACTAGCCTGTTGTTGACTAAGAGCCTTACCAATAACAAAAGTAGTTGATTAATAAATACTCTGTATGTTATATGTACTATGTACTGTATTCTTACAATAAAGTAAGCTAGAGAAAAGATCACTAAGAAAATCATAAGGAAGACAAAATATGTTTACTATTCATTAAGTGCAGGTGGATCATTACAAAGGTCTTCAGCCTCATCATCTTCACATTCAGTAAGCTGAGGAAGAGGAAGAATTGGTCTTGTTATCTCAGGGGTGATAGAGGCAGAAGAAATATTAATAAATGGACCCATGCAGTTCAAACCCATGTTGCTCAAGCGTCAGCTGTCATGGAAAACAATAACTTGTTACAGTCCATACTCTTGTTCATAAATATTTGTTTTTCTTCCTTAAGCCACAAAATATACTCATCCTTTCCACAGGGAGACACCCCACAAGTCCCATCCAATCACAGCAAACTCAAGATTAGAATCTCATGATGTACACCAAAATTAGATGTGGCTCGTCTTGATCTGGAGAAATAGGAACTAAAAGAGACCAATTACCCCACCACCACCACCAGCACACACACACACACTTACACACTTATTTAACATAGTGATGGTGGACCAGGGTCAGGTCAACCACCCAAAACTTGCCTATCCAGAAAGCAAAACTAGGAGACACATAGCAGTCGGTGGCTCAGAGCAATTCTGAAATCCTGATAGACCTTGGGGTGAGGCATGTTCCTTGATTAGACCCTGGTTCTGCTTCCTGGAAATTGCTCTAGATTTCATTGTTGTCCAGACTTCCCAGCTTCACCCTCTGGGAGAGCACTGGATAATATACACTTCCTGAGGCCTGGGTAGCCTATCATCATAATCCTGGCGCCCAAAGGATCATTTTAAGTTTTGAATAGTTATAGTGTCTTTTAATCCAAGGCAGTTCGCTCTCCACCAGTACAGCTCTCTCAAGAACTTAGTCATATATATATATATGTTTTGATCTGGCTGCAATCAGTTTATGCTAATAGCTATATCCACAATTATTTTTGAGACATACTTCTCTCTAAACTTAATAACAGGCTTCCAGAGAGAGTCACTTAACATATTCAGAGGTTTTAACAAGGGGCACTGATTTGTTTTTAGAGGCCTGTATAAAGCATTTCTTAATTTTGTCTCTTTCTAGTAAAAAATGAGAAACAATTGCTTCTTTCAGCCCTGCACATCCAGGTATTTCTGGGTTGTTTTTATTCCTAGTTTGCAAACCAACTAATTTTTTCTGAGCTCATCTCTTCCTTGTAGTACCCTGTTAGATACAATTGACTACAACCACCCAGCTACTCGGGAGGCTGAGGCAAGAGAATCGCTTAAGCCCAGGAGCTGGAGGTTGCTGTGAGCTGTGTGATGTCACGGCACTCTACCAAAGGGCCATAAAGTGAGACTCTGTCTCTATAAAAAAAATTTAAAAAAAAAAAAAAATTGACTACAACCAGAAGATGCTAGTCCCCAAACTTTTTGTAAGTAAAGCAACAGATTTGTTCAATACATATATATGTGTGTGTGTGTGTGTGTGTGTGTATCTGTGTGTCTGTGCATGTGTGCGTATACACACATGCACAGACACACAGAGTGGCCATAAATTTCATGTGCAATTTTAAATTGCACACTATTTTAAATTGCACATGAACTTTATGGTCACCCTATATATGTATCTGCCCTCTAAGTTATGATACAGGCAATAGTTTTACCAAATGTTTTGCTTTTGGATAATGTGGCTTGCCACTTTTCCACCACTAGTAACAATTTTCATTCTCCACTGCCTGCCTCTGGAACCAGTCCATCACATCTTAGAATTTCTGTTACGGTAGCCTCTCACTTCTACATACTAATTTCTTTTTTTTTTTTTAATTGATGCATAATAGATGTGCACAGAATATGTATGGTAATTTAATATCTGTGTACTAATTTCTCTCTTTTTGGCTTAGACAACAGTAGTCTAAGTCCTGCTGTGGTAGCCAAGAAGCCCAAAGCCTTTATGGTTGTTAATAACACAGAGTGTTTGTTCTTCCTAGGCCTTGTCCTGTAGGGGATGGGTACAGCTGTTCTCTACTTGATTCTCATTCTGGGATCCAGAGGAAAGGAACAGCCCTGTCTGGGGCACACTATTCTCCCAGCAGAGTCACCACACAGTGACTCTCAGAGCTCTTGGTTGAATGTGGCATATGTGACTTCTATTCGGATTTCATTGGCCAAAAAAGTGACTTGACCAAACTAGACATAAATGGAGTGAGAAATGCCATCCAAAAGGCCATCAGGATGGCCAAATAGTAGAAAGGAGAGCTTTGTTGGCCTTATCAATTTGCAAACTGGGAGGAAATAGTCTCCGGAGCGGACTCCAGGTGTTCTCTTCAAAGAGGCACAGGTCAGGCTTGATTTACACCTCACAGCGGCCCGCATTCCACATTAGATCATGCATATTCAGCGGGGTTGGGGAGGGAAGCTATACATATTTATGAGGAGGGCTGAGCGCATGCGCAGTGAGTAAACAGAGGTAATACACGTCCATGTTCACATCGGGGAGAGTGTTAGCATTAAAATGAGGTGGAATTTGGCTCTTTCCACCCAAAGGTGAACTTTAGGACACAAAGACAGTTGGCAGTACACAGCCTTTATGCGCTGGCTGCACCTGCTCAAGGTCTGGAGTTGCTTAGTAGAAAAAGAAGATCTGGGCTAGTTCTCTGTCCATTCAGAGTTTAGGGGTCTGGACTGTGAATTGTGTTGGGGGGTCTATAACAGTTTGCTCCCCCATAGCTGCTATTGTCAGGGAGTTTAGCAAGGGTGTTTTTCTACTTAGAGCCTTAGGAGCCAGGCCAGCCAGGCTGGGAACCCTGGAGCCTTAGGTAACTTTTGTTGCTTTCTCCTTAGCGTCTCTCTTAGTGGATAAAGTGGTATCACAGAAAGCAAATCCTGCCTCTGGGAGGGGAAGGACACAGTGGGGATTCTCCACCTCCCCTTCCACAGCTCTTCTTCATACACATGGCGTTGCATTCGTGTTTTATCTTGTTAGAACAAGATGTATACCCAAAGCAAGATGGTAATTGCTGGTTTCTGGGTAGATCATCCAATTTTTAGAAACATATGCATTGTATGAAGAGTGACACCACACGAAAGGACATGAGATGTGGAGGGTTAACAGCAGATGGCTGGGTGAGTAGGAAACCAGACTAGCGGGTGGCATTTTTTCCTGCAGGAGTCTAAATTGAGGGGGATATGTTCCACTCACTGTATTCCCAGTAAGTCCCTGCAAGTTCACAAGTATGCTTGGAGCGGAACAGGATGGAAAACTGCTCATCTGACATCCCGAAAAGCTAAGACAAGTTTCTGCAGAGGAGCTGCTGGGCTTACCAGTCAGGCCCAAGCCAGCTTCTTATCCCCACATGCCCACAACCATCTCACTGCTCTTTCTCTTCACAGTTTGACATGCAAAGGATAACTCTGGAAGAGTTGAAGCACATTCTCTATCACGCCTTCCGGGACCATCTAACGATGAAGGACATTGAGAACATCATCATCAATGAGGAAGAAAGCCTGAATGAGACCTCAGGGAACTGCCAGACAGAGTTTGAAGGAGGTAGGTTTCCCTGCTCCCACCCTCTCCCCAGTCTAGGATAGGCCGATGCACAGGACTTTCCATATGAAAACGTGTCTATGCTTTCCTGGGCTGAGTGGCCTTGTGTCAAAGCTAAAAGCCAGGCCCGAGGTTAAAAGATCCCTTTTGCAAAGATATGATAGATTCTTTTTATTCTGTTTTTCCCCTAAATGCTGCATTTTTGCAGAACCTCCATCAACCCTGTCACTCCTCTAATGCTCTCTGAGGTCTGTGGTTGGCTGTGTGGTTTTGTGGTGTTTGCCTTTCCTTACTGAGGAGTGCATGAGGTCGTGGAAAGAGCCTGCTTTGGCTGCTGGCAAACTCAGATCAAGTCCATTGGTTTAACAGTGTGACCTTGGCGAGGGGGTATGCCTTCCCTGTGTTTCCTCATTTGTTAACATCAGGATATTTACACCTCCCGCACAGAATCCTTAGGAATGAATGACTGACCTCTGCGTTCCCAAACGCACTCACCAGGGGCAAAGTTATTTCATGGCCTTCACCAAGTGGTTGCAGAAGCCTGGAGCCAAAAAAGAAATCTATCAAATACCATTTTTCCTTGGGCTTATGAAAGAGAAAAAAAAAAAAAAAAAAGCTTACCTTATCTCCTATCAGTAGAGAGTTCCTAGTAAGCTAAATAATTTAATCTGTCTTTCCACTTTGTAAATCAGAGCTGTTTGATGTGCAGGGGAAAAAAATTAATTACATTAAAACATCAGAGCAGACTACCAGCAACATTTTTGTTCAGTGCTGACACTTCTTTAGGAGGTCCAACTATTTGTTTCTTTCCTTTCTTCTGAACATTGAAACAAGTCAGTATACACAGTTGGTAAGATTGTGATGTAGACAGCAGAAATTTGGTTCCTTGGTCTCAGAGCTGTTGCCTTGGAACCAGCGAGTAGCATGGCAGGAGGGCTGCTCGGTGCTAAGCTGGTCCCAGGTGTCAGGACGGTTCATTCAGACCTGGGCTCCCATTAGCCCAGTCTGACATGGCTTATACACCAAGGTTACAAACAAGGGGAAGTAGTGATAACCAGGGCAAAGTAGAGAGCAGTAGCTCCTTCCAAAACCATCCAAATTTAAACTGTTCAAAAAAAATCTGTGTGCATCGAACAAAACCCTGTTGTGGTCTGTCCAGAAGCTGCCTTGGTCTCTCTCTGTGACAACAGGGCTGGGGCATCATAACTGTACTTCAAGTTGGATCTGTACTGATGATATAAGGACAGGATGGGATGGTCTCAGCCAATGCCATTTCCAGCAGGCCAAAAAAGGGAACTTGGCAGGGCGAGGAGGGGTAAGGAGGACAGGGGTTTGATTGAAACTTGGGAAAACAGCAGGCCTGCCTCCCTCGTTCCCTTGCCCCCTCACACTCCTGGTGATGAGATGAGTGCTCATTCACTAACCACACGTAGGGCTTCGGCCCCAGACTGCTGGTGAGCAGCTCTCGAGATGGGTGTGAAAGGACATTTCTGGGCATCATCTCATTTTCCACGAGAACCTTTGTTCAGAGAAATGTCACATGTTTTAGTAATGTGGGAAAGGTCAGACTACACTGGGAAATAATCTAAATTCTAAGCAATGCCTTTTCATTTTTCAAAAGCTCATATATTAATAAAGTAAATGCCTGACAAAGGGACTTCCAAATAGAAGTTTTACTGGGTCTGCTTCAATGATTAATACACATGACATTGTCAACTGCTGCCATTTGGGGGAGGATATTAGTAAGTTCCAGGCACTATACAAAGTGGCTTAAAATTCATTATCTTATTTAAGAAAAGAAACATTATTTTGTAATTAGCACTTGGCTTTCTTGCATGACCTCTGTGACCTTGAATACATGAGGCCTTTTGCATATTTTCATGTGAGAGAAATTTTTAAAAATACTATATTTGTGCTCATTGGCCCCAAATGGAAGCTCATTGGCTGTGCTTAGATTTAAGAAATTTCCAGTCTTGGATATGATGAAAGTCATAGGTGCATGTATTTAATGCCTGCAGGAGTGTATGTGTGTACACATGTGCGCACACACACACACACACACACACACACACACCACTGCCCATGTTCAGAAAAGGGCCTCTCCAATTGTACTTTGGGCAAAGGTGTCTAGGAAGAGATGAGTACACAGGTCCCTGAGTCCCCCAGCCTCACATCCTGGGACTGAAGGAGTCCATCACAGACCCTAAGCTGACCTTGGCCGCCTTACTTCCATCTTGTTCCCACACCCACTGCCCCCCTGACAGAGACCTGTTGGGATTTTGAAACTCTCCCTCCTATCATGGTTTCTGCCTCCTAAATCTTCTCCTCTGAGCCTCAAACTCTTTGAGGCCTTCACATCTCCTCCAAACTGTCATTTCTTCCCTGCCCTCCTTCCTGTACCCCACACTGCATACCTGTTGCGGCCCTAGGCCACAGCCTCACCACACCTTGGAATCCCCCTCCTCTGCCCTCTGCTTGTTCCATCCCAAATCTTGGTGAATCCAGCATCTAACTGTGAAGGAACAAAGTGATTTCCTTAATTTCTTTTATGGGATGGACCTCTTTTCAAATTGAAGCTTCCTCATAAGCCCAAATGACCAATCCGATGAAAGTGAAGAGAGTGAGCAGGACTTTGCCCTTTGCCCCCAGAGCCCTACCTCCACCCCCAGAAGCTCCTCCCTCCCATCCTCATCAGAGCAGGCAGGTCACCATGCCAAGAGGCTCACCCATAAAGCTGGGTCCTCCAGCCTCAGCTGGGTAACCCATGGGGTTTGACAATCCTGCCGCATTTGGTCTGAGAGGAAGGATTCAGCATAAAGAAGAAAAACTCAAGGTGCAGGAGAAGGTCTTTGCCATGAGGAGGTGGAAGGACATTTTTGCCTCTGAGCCAGGAAGGTGTGGGCAAAGAAACAAACATCTTGTGGCAAAATTGGAATTTAAAGAAGCCCATATCAGATGGCATAGAGTTAAGCAAAGCCGGGAGTCAGGATTGTGATGCTGGAATGTGGAAAAGGTTTGGAAATGCTGCTGTGGGTAGCACATGTGATATGGAGTTGATTAGAAATTAATGAGAGGATGTACCCGTGCCATCAGCAGGATTTCATGGCAATAATTCTACTTTTCAAGTTTTATAAATCTTGGGTCCAATACTTTTTCTTTTAAGGGGTTTTCAGATTCTCTTCATTAACTTGGGAAATTATTGATTGTGACTTCTACATGAGAAGAATAAGGCAAGATTATTCTCTTTATTCTACCTGAAGAATGAAGAATAAAGAAACGATATTAGGCCAGGAGCCCAAAGGATATGGCCCCCTTGATGGGACAGGTCTTTGATAGGATCCTCCTTTTAGTTTTTATTTATTTGTGTTTGATTCTGTTACCTTTACTTGCTTGATTTTTTTTTTTTTTTTTAGGTTTTGGCCGGCACTGGGTTTGAACCCGCGATCTCCGGCATATGGGGCCGGCGCCCTGCCCCTTTGAGCCACAGGCGCTGCCCCTTGCTTGATTTTTAGGTGAACACAAACCATAGACACACACACACAGCCCCTCCACGTGCCAGTCTGCCAGTGTCTTTATGAGAGGCTGGACCCTGAAGTCCTAGGCAAGCAGCAACTTTTCCATTTTCTCCCAAGAAAAAGATAAGAGGAAATAAGATAAAACTCCATGCTAGATGGAAGGCAAGATTTCCTGACTTCTTCAGAAAACCCTGAATCAGGAGCTGACATCATATATAGAACCCATTTTCCTAGCCTCCTAAAACAAGTCCCCTATAGACATCCTTATAAAGGCAGGCAGGAGACCAGATGAACATGACTCAGGGCTTTCTCAGGGGCCCTCCCTTCATTCACATCTGGCTTCCAGATGGGAGGCATCCAGTTGGAGCCAGGTGCTGACCCTGTGCCAACACACTGCTAGGAGCCCATCAGGTCACTTCACCCCACTGAATTCTGACTTTCAGGTGCTAGCAGCCCCTCAGATATTTCTGAATCCCTTCATTAAGACAAATCATGCTCAAGGTACTTCCGTGTTAGTTGTCAACCTTTGTCTCCTAATTATTTGGGAAAATAACCAGATGAGTATCTACCACCAAATCTACTTAAGACAGTAGAGTGTGTGTCTACCCAGAATTTAGTTTAGTGCCGTCCGTGCTAAGTAAGAGAATGTTAAGATGTTTTGCTTCAGTTCCACCACTTTTAATCAGCAGGTGTGTTGTTTCTGTAGAGCATAAGCTCAGTGACACTGAGGGACACATTTCTATTATTTGGTTCTAGTTGCTGGCATATGTGGGATTTACTGGTCTTGTGGTTGAATCATTTATCTGCCTGTCACCAGGTCCTTTTTGAGTGTTCTTATGACAAATTAGGCTACATATTAACCTTGATAGTGTTTCCCTTAAATATGTTTACTGTTTACCCCATACTGATATATGGTCTGGGAAGAAGGGTGCAGGAAAATTGTCCAGTGTGTCTGGGAAGTGCTGGTCACTTGTCGGCACATGAGATGACCCCTCAGCATAGCTCTGGGAGATTAAGTCCTAGTGTTCCTGTAGTACAGATGAGGAAACTGAGGCTCAGCAAGGTGCAGTAATTTGTCCAAAGTCAAATAGTAGTGAAGGATTTGAACGTGGGTCTGCCTCCCAAAGCCTCTTCCTTTGTCACCCTGGGTCACATACCCGGCTTAGGCATGTCAGACACTTCATATAGAACGGCAGGCACCCCATCATCCCTATTCATTTTTCTCCCTGCCAAGGAATTCATATTATATTTGGAAGTTGAGTAGAAGTGCAGCAAGATCTGCGTGTGAGCCCTCTCGAGACACATCCCCCAAGTGTTGTCCCTAAATGGAATACCAGCTGTCAGATTTTTCTAGACATTCTGACAACATGCACGGGAGAGGGAAGGAAAGCAAAATCATCAACTGGGGAATAAATAGTTTCTGTGAAAGACACGCCAGAGATGCTGTGAGTCACTCAGGGCTTCCGCGTGATGGACAAGAGGAACGTATGTCAAAGGAGGCGACCAGTGCAGGTCAGGTGGCCCCGGATATCTCACTGTGGCTGTGAGGTTCAGTTCCCAGCTCTGTGCTAACTAGACGTACAGCCTTGGAAATGTTATTTATCCTCTCTGAGACTCCTTTTTCTCACTTATCCAATGTGGGGATTGAACAATGATAGTCGTATCTAAATATAAAAACTTCTCAGCTCAGTGGATGGTCAGAAAGACTTCTGCTTTTGTGGCCAAATCCAAGGTCTCCAGCTCGGTCATCCCCGCGGACATCACAGCACTCCTATGGGGCCGTCAAATGCACACCTGGATGAGGAGAACATCACCTGGCCATGCACAATGAGTATCTTGTGCCCATTCAAATGAAGAGGGCACAATACGTCACTTAATATTCTCTGCTCCCAGCTCGCCTGTGCTGTGCCCTTCCTGAAATAAAGCCTTTCTCCTTGGGTAGATGCAGGAAGTTAAGGTAGAACCGAGGTCAGTAGTCAGTGGTGAGATAGGAAAGAGTTTTCAAAGAGAATTGAGACTTCAGACAAAAAAAGAACTTTTCTTCTGTTTGGGGCTTCTTTGCAGCAAATCTCTAGGAAAGTTTTTAAGGAGTAATGAGATTCTGAGGCATGAGGTAGAGACCTGGAGAGCTGTCTTCAATAAACACACAAAGACAGGGCTGATTAAGTGGCCCAGCTCTACTTTCAGGGCAAGCCTGACTTAAAATCCTGCCTCCACATGATCTCTTTAGTAAGGCACTTAAATAAATATTGAGAGCCTCCTCGTTCACGTCATCCCAGCAGTGGGAATCATGAATGACCTACCTCATTCAGTTGCTATGAGGATCAGACAGGGTCATACATGACTATATTTAGTAGGTATATACCCAGAAGATGAAAAATCACATTATAACAAAGATTTGTACCAGAATGTTTATTGCAGCCCAATTCATAATTGCTAAGTCATGGAAAAAGCCCAAGTGCCCATCGATCCACAAATGGATTAATAAATTGTGATATATGTACACCATAGAATATTATGCAGCCTTAAAGAAAGATGGAGACTTTACCTCTTTTATGTTTACATGGATGAAACTGTAAAATCTTCTTAGTAAAGTATCTCAAGAATAGAAGAAAAAGTACCCAGTGTACTCACCCCTACTATGAAACCGGTTTAGGGCTTTCACATGAAATCTGTAACCCAATTGTGACCTGAGAATGAGGGGAAAGGGGAGAGGGAGGGGAGGGAGGGGGGAGGTGGGTAGACCGAAGGGGACTGGTGGGATCACACCTGCGGTGCATCTTGCAAGGATATATGTGAAACTTAGTAAATGTAGAATGTAAATGTCTTGGCACAACAACTAAAAAAACTCTAGGAAGGCTATGTAGACTGGTGTGATGAAAATGTGTCAAATGGTTTATGAAACTTGTGTATGATGCCCCATGATCATATCGATGTGCACAGCTATGATTTAATAATAATAATAATAATAACAGTCAATCTTAAAAGACTCTTTAAAGAACACCTGTCTGGTGAAATGGAAAGAGCTCAGTGGTACCTATCCAAAATGAACATCACACACCTACATACAAAATTCATGCATAGGGACACAGCTAGTCCTAATCTATCTGTTGTTGAAAAATATATAAATAAAGTAAAAGAAGAGATGAAATAAACAGTCTAAATGTCTGGAGCTCTGAAGGAGCTTTTTCTGTTCAGCCTTCTGTGCCAGCTGTTCTAAAATGATTCAAATGCTGTCCTTGTCATGTTCTTTACATTCTAATTTTTTTTTTTTTTTGCCCATTTTTTCCCCTAAAACTTGGTATATTTTTCTGATGACTTTGTTGTTACAAATAGATTGTCAGTATTACTAAAATGTCAGTAGATTAAAAAGACAAAATAAACCATACTTTAATTTAAAATTAAGCCAGTTTTTACAAATATTTCCATAGACTGAAAAAGGTCTTGTGAGATAATTCTCCTGTAATAGTGGCAATCTGCTAGTTAAACATCAAAGAATATAACGATAGAGAGACTTACAACCCTGACCATTAAAAATATACAAGTGATTACCGGAAAATTGTCAGGCTACCTTCTCAAGCTTTGCAATTTTTATGAATTGTACATAATTATTATTTTATTTGTTTATATTTGAATAAATTACATTCTTAATTATCTTTGCCGCCAAAATAAAAAAACCAATCAGAGATGGTAGTTACATAGACATATAGACCAAGGTTTGGAATTAGATACTTAATTGGTTTGGGTATTTCAATTTATCACTCCTAACACATAAGCTTTGAGTAACTAAATTAGTCAGATAATATAGGATTTTTTACTTCTAAAATGGGGTTATTGCTCAAATATGTTCAGTTCCCTAATAATGTGTTCATTGATTTAAATAATTCAACATATATTTATTATTTGAATACTATATGTATGTTAATACTGGGAAATATTATTAATAAAAATTCTCATCTCTTATTGAGTGTATAGTTTAATGTGGAAGGATAATAAATTTGTAGGTTCAGTTTAATATTAACCAAAATATACTGACAGGAAATAATATCTAACATTTCCAACACTAATCAGACTGCTTCTTAATCAATGTATCCCATTATATCCAAAACTTTGAGGGCTAGTGAAGATAATAAAGGAACAATATAAAAGTTATGTTATGTGGTGAAATAGTGATTCAAATCATTTTAATATTTTCTCTAGTTTTAAGAATTAATGAGGTCTCCATTTTCCTCAATTCAATAAATATTCTTTTTTTTTTTTTTTTTTTTTTTTTTTTTTTTTACAAAGTCTCAAGATGTTGCCCCAGGTAGAGTGCCATTGCATCACAGCCCACAGCAACCTCCAACTCCTGGGCTCAAGTGATTCTCTTGCCTCTGCCTCCCAAGTAGCTGGGACTACAGGCACATGCCACAGTGCCAGTCAATTTTTTGGTTGCAGCCGTCATTGTTGGTTGACAGGCCCAGCCTGGACTCAAACCTGCCAACTCAGGTGTATGCGGCTGGCAACTTAGCCGCTTGAGCCACAGGTACCAAGCCAATAAACATTCTTTAATGCACAATTTTTGTACTTGAGTTATTTCTTACAATAAAATTTAGATGCAGAATTTTTAGATCAGAAAGAATATACTTGGCAAATATGATCCTAACATAATTTGTACTATTAAAAATAAATAAAAATTACAAGATAAAAAAAGAGACTTGAATATATCAGCTATTCTAACTTCTGCCACGTTTCCATGTTATTATCTCCCCCTCATATGATTATTGTAAAAGCATTTCACAAGCAATTTTCATTTTGCATAGTGGAGGAATGATGATAATAATAGTAATAAAATATAATAATTAAAAGGGGCATGCTTAATCTAAGATGTGTAGAATTTGTACTTTATGAAAAACATATAATCAATTTCTAATTAAGTAATTGCTTTCTTTCTTATAATGTTGTTATACATTCTGAAGCTTTACAGATTACATGTATAAATTGTGCTTATTAACCTGTAACTTACATATCAAGATTATTTCTAAGCCAAATTATCAGTATTAAATCATTTCAAATCAAAGTTTTGTGCACCTTGAATTTTGTGGAATCTTTATGCATATGTTTTTAAACTGAATATCTGTATGTAAAATAAGATTGTAACTCTCACACCATTCAACCTGAAGACTTCTAATAAAACTACAGGAATCAAAAATTTCTGGTATTGGCATAAAGATATATATTAATGGACTAGATCTGGGAATTCAGAAATAAATACTTAGATTAATGGTCAGTTGAATTTGAACAAGAGTGATAAGACAAATCAAGCTGAAAAAATAGTCTTTTCAACAAAAAGTGTATAACACCTGGATATCTATATGAAAATAGTAAAATAGGACCCCTTCCTCATGCCATACATAAAACATTAACTCATCATAGACCAAAATATGAGAGCTAAAACTACAAATGTTTTAGAAAGACTATAGTAATAAATTTTCTTGTCCTTGGAAAGGCAAAGCCTTCTTAAGGTATGGCACCTAAAACAGAAGAGACAAAATTTATTAAAATATACAAATTACACTTTTTCAAAATTAAAAACATTTTCTTCAAAAATATCATCAAGAAAATAAAATGGAAAAAATATATTTGCAAATCTTACATCCAGTAGTTAACTGTATCTATAACATAAATAATTCTTTCAATTCAATAATAATCCAAAAACAAATGGGTAAAGTATCTGAGTAAGCATTTCTCCACTGAAGATATACAAATGGCCAATAAGCAAATGAAGACATGTTCAACAACATTAATCATTAGGGGATTACAAATGAAAGCCACAATCACTAACACCCATTACAATCACTATATTCAAAAAGATAATAACAAATGTTGGAAAAATTGGAAAACTCATCTGATTCTCATCCAATTCTTTTTTGTTAGACACACAGTCTAACTTTATCACCCTCAGTAGAGTGGCATGGCATCACAGCTGACAGCAACCTCCAGCTTTTGGGCTTAGGTGATCCTCCTGCCTCAGTCTCCCAAGTAGGTGGGACCACAGGCGCCCACCACAATGCCCAGGTATTTTTTTTTGTTTCAGTTTGGCTGGGGCAGGTTTGAACCTTTCACACTCAGTATATGGACCTGGTACTCCACTCACTGAGCCACAGGCGCCACCCAACTCATCCAATTCTCATTGAAATGTAAATGAAGCAGGTTTGGAAAAGAAAGTATCTGACAGTTCCTTAAAAAAGCTAAACATGGAGTTTTTCTATGAACCAGCATTTACACTTCTAGGTAATCCAAGAGATACAAAAACATTGTTCATAATAGTCAAGAAGTGGAAACACCCCAACGTCCCATCGACTGATAGACATACACACAAACACACACACATGGAGTATTGACTGTCCTTAGTGGCTTGTTTTCAAAAAGTAGAGTATGCAAATAAATAACTATATTGTATAGAATCCTGTCAAATGCTACCTTGGACCACGGATGATAGTGAACACTGTCCTCTACAAATACACAAGCATTCCTGTTATTATGTGATGCCATGGATGTTTTGTTTCTATGATATTCTTTCTAAAAACCAAAAACTCTATCAAACAAACACAAACTTAAAGTCAAAATGCCTGCATAATGCACAAAAGTTTTCAGGTGAGAGAAAAACAAGGAAATTTTGAGAAACTCTCACAGCCAAAAAAGCCTGAGGAGACCTGTATTGTCTTGAATGTATCATGGTGCCAGGATGACAATATGGGATGGAAAAAGAATTTAGGTGAAAACCAAAAAAATTTAAATGAAATGCAGACTTTAGAAAATAATAATGTGTCAGTATTGTGTTTATAAGTATTAAAAATGAATGATAGTAATATAAAGCGTTATTATTATAAGAAATTGGGTAGGCCATACTCAATTATATCTTCCCATTTTTTTTGTAAATATATACAATTAAAAAAAGTCTACTAAAATATCATTTACAATAAAATGCTGCCTAATAATATAGTCAAAAGTGAGCATAAAGCTCATGAATATAATTGTTCAAAATTACTGGATTAAATAAATGATGAAGTTTCTACAAAGATTAAAGAGGAAAATACTTAATATCTTCAATTCTTTCAAAATTATTCTATATGAAATGTGATTAAAATATATCCATACCTTCACCAGAGTTTAAAGTATAAACTCTGAATTTAACTTGAAAACATACATAATAAAACCAAAACTTGTAGAAAAATGTTATTATCTTTACGGAATTATTAGTGATAAATATAAGGGCTTTTAGCTGAGGTTAATAGCTTTTATCTGACAGATCTTGACACCAAACATTAAGAAAACCACAGGTAATCACACATATATACATATATAATTAAGTTAATATATAATTAATTATATATTAAGTTCAAAAATGTCAAGATTCTGAAAAGAAAGTACAGATTTGTGAGTCTAGTGGTACCTTAGACATCTGAACAGACCTTACAGGTAATTCAATAAAAGTGGAGAAATACAAGTTGGAGTTCAGGACCCATCAAAGTAGAGGCAATTTGATAATGAACTCTAGATTTAAGATGGGTCAACAAAAGTTGTGAAAATAAACTGTAAATAAAACATCCCTTACAGAAAATAAAA
The DNA here is from genome assembly GCA_963574355.1 of Loris lydekkerianus. Classification (NCBI taxonomy): domain Eukaryota; kingdom Metazoa; phylum Chordata; class Mammalia; order Primates; family Lorisidae; genus Loris; species Loris lydekkerianus. The sequence continues at coordinate 285 of CAUYPK010168114.1, read as the reverse complement.
CCAGGCATTGAATCACCTCAGTCCTTCACTTTAGTTTAGTTATCTGCTTTTGCCTTAACCATAGCTAAAAAGCTAAACAAAATTGTCAATCATATTCTTCCATAAGATGAAGAGCGGAGTGCAAGATCTCATCAAGAATTGCTTTGTTGGGGAGGAGACAAGATAGCGGACTGAAGCCAGCTTTCCACAGAGGCTCCCGTCCAGAAGGAGAGTTAAAAGATGGAAATTTAGTAAGTAACCTGGAGGATTCAAGCTGTACCAAGAGAGAAGGTTGAAGAACACACA
>CAUYPK010168110.1:0-25380 GCA_963574355.1 Loris lydekkerianus | reverse complement strand
AAAATCGCTTAATGACATCATATAGTAATAGGCTGAAAAGAATAAAAAAAATTAAAAGTAGAAAAAAATGAACAGCATCAATGTATAGAGTACAAAATTCTCCATTGATCAGTATATACCATGACACAGTAGAATAAATATCTATTGAGATATGGAGCTACAAAAACACATGACATTAAAACGGACAAAACTTTTGAAATAACCAAGGCAGAAGGGTCCCTATCACAGAACATATCACCTGATTGGAACAGAAGCCAAAAACTTTGGTGAATGTCACTTATGTGCCCACACCAAGGAGAGTGGGTCCCTGTGGAGGGAGACTTGACAAGGGGCTGCACTCTGCTGTCCCTTTCTCTAATGAAAGGCCCTGGAAGAGTAATTGCTGGGATTCTGGGTGCTTATGGGACCCTGTCTTACCACACTTGCACTTACCTGGGCTTCCTGAAGGACATCAGCCTAACAATGGAGACAGAAAAGCTTTACCAAAAGCAGAAGTAAAAAGAGGCAACCTGAAAAAAAGCAGTCCATCAAGCTGAATGGTTGGACTTTTAAAGATTAGACCATTAAAGGAAGGAAAATAATATAATAATATATTTCAAATGTGGTGGGTGAGACAAAATATATTTTTTCAACTCTGTAAGCTAAAGTGGTTTATAAATTTGATCATATTTATGGCTGCAGAGAAGTTTCCTAGGCCCTAAAACTTTGGGAAGTTTTTGTGTCTTGGAAACATGATTTTGGGGTTTTTTGATTATTAGGGCCGATTATTAGAGCCAGAATTCTGAGAATGTATAAGGGTTTACTCTCATTTGTTGGTGGTTTAATGTTGCCTTCTTTAGAGAAGATGCAATTTGTTTGCAAAACAGATAAAACAATCCCTTTCCTTATTTTAAGTATGTCTATAAACGGATTGCAACATTTGCTCCCACTACGGGCTTGAGATGTGGTTTCTATATAAAGGGGAAGGTTTTCTTTATTCTGGGTCGGGATGATGAGGGAGAGGTTTAAGGAGAGTCTGATTGTGAGGTAATTCTGGACTACCACAAAGGAAGAGGAGGAAATGGGTAGGAGGGTCTGACCGTGCCCTCCTACTTTCACAATGAACGAGGTCCTGAGCCACTGTGGTCCCTCCTTCACCAAGGCCAGAAAGAAAAAGTTGCCCATTGACAAGACTCCTGCCCTTATAAAGAGCCCAGAGTTCTGCCTTCTCATTCAGTGTGTGTGCATATGTGTGTGTGTGTTGGGATGAAGGCATGTATTTATAACTTATTCAACACAAAAATATACCAGTGTTCTAGACACTTGTAATATGTCAGCAGATAATGCTTGGCAGTTAGTCGTTAATTTAACAGGACTGTCTTAAAATAAAGGAAACCCACCAATTGATATTTTCCATTAGAAACCCAATTTAAGAAGCAGTTGTAGTCGAGCAGATCTGTAGGCAAAATAGTTTAAGATAAAAATAACTAGACTCGGCCTACTGAATCCATATTTAATTATTAATCAGCTTCTTTGGGGGGAGGGTCCATCACCTTAGTATTCTCCAAATGTTCCAAATTATTCAAAATTCTAATAATTATAGAATTATAGATATAATTAAAAAAATCTTCTCCACCTCAATTTTTCATATACCTGTAAGAGATTAATTATATTATAGATATAATTAAAAAAATCTTCTTCACCTCAATTTTTCATATACCTGTAAGAGAAACTAAGTCTTGGGCATTGTTGAACATTTGTTGAATGAACATTTTTTCAATGAGTATTAGGATGCCCTAAGTCTTATAGACTGAATGCATGTCCTCCAAAATTCATACGTTGAAGGCCTAACCCCCAGCAGGACTATATTTGAAGACAAGACCTTTACAGAAGTGGTTAGTGTTAAGTGAGGTCGTAAGTGTAGGTCCCTGAAGGTAATAGGAGTGGGCTGATCTGAGTAAAAACCTAGGGAAAAGGTTTCAAAGGGAGATCAGAGTATCAGGCATTATTTACTCTTGTATGTTGATCTGATCAACTTAATTAGGAACATGATTAGGAATTAGTTTTCCATATTTAAAACCAAGTCCAAGTTGTTAGTTTTATTCCACTGAAATCAAATGCTGTGGTTGAACAACAGTCACAGTGTTCAACTCACTTGGGCATTGAGAAGATTTTAACAAAGTGACCAGAAGTAAGCATCTCAATTTTATCTGAAAACTGATAACCACTCTGGTAGGAACAAAAGTGGCTAGAGCAAATAATTAATGTTGCAAAAATGATATTTCTTATTAAAATTATTCTTGAAGACTATTCTCAAACTTGTCTTGCTCTTGGGTATCTTTACCTTCCTTTAACTTTTCTCTGACTAGCCTTATTTTACCCTACCTTTAAAAAATTATGGCTTCTTGGTGCCCGTGGCTCAAAGGAGTAGGGCACTGGCCCCATATGCTGGAGGTGGCGGGTTCAAACCCAGCCCCGGCCAAAAAATGAGGAAAAAAAAATTATGGCATTTTTTATGTCTCATATAAAGCTCTTCCAGACCACTTAAAAAAAAAAAAATTAAGGTGAGATGTGTAATCAAGGTCATGAATTTGTTCATTTTGTAATATGCTATTGGGTTAGGACTTACATGTGGAGTACGTAGGAACTACTTATTGGCCACAGATGATTGGCCACAACATACTATTTCTTTAGCAATGTATTTCTTTGGCATAAGCATTATTTCCTCCAGTCAGGTCAAATAAAATGCAAATACCCCAGATACATAATATATTAAATCTATGATAACTTTCCTATTACTGTCTAAAACTGTTACATAGAGACCTCTAGGTCTCCTGGGGACAAAGGCAGGTGCCCCAAGCAACTGCCACTCCTGGGTAAGGAAGGAACGCCCTGCCAATCTGCCACTCAGAACTCAGCCTGCCAACTGAAAAAGAATGCAGAGGTTCCCCAGACAGCAGGCCAGGCCACTCAGGCACAAGAAGGTCTGGAAGGTGACCTAGAGCAATCTATGGCTAATTTTCACAGCATTAACTCAAATCTGCATTGTGGTTTATCTCTCCCCCACCCACACCAGCTTTCAGAAAGGCTCATGGGAGAGCTACGTGTGCGGTAGAGTCAGGTCTTGTAACTTCCACCTGTCAAAGTGGTTCAAAGGTGATGTTTGAACCATGAGGAGGGCCCGGCCTAGGCAATAAAAACAGGATCCCAGACCATAATTGGGCCCTCCTGTTATGACAGGGAGCCTGTTTGCTGTCTGTGGCAAATTGAATCTTACTTTGCTCAGTAAACTTCACCTCTTGCTTTCCCTGCTTTCTGTGTGTTTGGTCATTCTCCAGCCAAGAGCCTGCGAAAAACTCAGAACAGATTGCTGACCTGACCTAATCAATTAACTTTCCTCAATTACAGAGTGATTGAAGTATCTACACCCTTAAGGTTTCATTAGCCTGCAAATATTTAAGGGTAAGGAATAGAAAGAAAAAAGTTTATACTACTGGATAAAGTACAGAAAGGGAGTTTAGGTATACATACGACAGACCACTTACATCAGAATTTTTCCAGCACGGATCTTACATAGTGTCTTACTCTTATCTATAATTTCATCTTTTTTGTCATTTTTCAATAACAAAATTGTGAATTTCATTAAGAGAAAAAGGACTGTGAGATAAATATTTTTACCGTAGTATTTATGCCCAAAGAAATTCAGAATACATGCTTGTTTTAAAATAAGTTTCTTTGCTTTTCTGTAATATGATAAATAAAATATTGTAAACAACAGACTTATAATTACTTACATCTGTGTTGCTCTGAATTTTTTTTTTAATGTTTGGGGTTCATTGAGGGTGCAAAGAATTAGGTTACACTGCTTTTATTTGTTAGGTAAAGTCCCTCTTATAACTGTGTCCTGGCCCCAAGAGGTGTGCCATGCGCCATGACTCCCCCCTCCTCCTCCCTCCTCCCCTCTTCCTGCTCCCTCATTCCCCCACTCCTCACCTTGTATTCATTTGCGTTTTTTACCTAAATCTTGCTCTGAATTTTGTAATAAGTTGCCATTACTATGTGTCTTAGCCTATAGAACAAAATACCACAGACTGGGTAGCTTAAGCACCAGAAGTTTACTTCTCCCAGTTTTGGGCCTAGATGTTGGATGATTGATTTCTGGTGAAAACTCTCTTCCTGACTTGCAGACAGCTGTCTTTTGGTTGTGTCACCACATGACTTTTCCTGTGTGTGGGGGGAGAGAGAGAGAAAAAGAGAGAGAGAGAGAGAGAGAGAGAGAGAGAGAGAAGCTCTCTGGTATCTCTTTATATAAGGATACTATCCCATCAGATTGGACCTACACTTATGACTTCACTTAACATTAATCACTTCTAGTAAAGACTCTATCTTCAAATATAGTCCTACTGGGGGTTAGGCCTTCAACATGTGAATTTTGGAGGACACACTTTCAGTCTATAACACTATATAAGTGTTGAATAAGACTCAGGGCATCCTAATATTCATTGGACAAATGTTCAAAGCTGCCCAAGACTTAGTTTCTCTTACAGTTATGGAAAAAACTGAAGTGAGAAAGATTTTTTTAGTTACAGCTCTCATTATTAGAATTTTAAATAATATGGAACATTGGAAGAATATAATGACTACTCCTAAGTTAATGGATCCTTCCCCCAAAAGAAGATGGTTAATAATTAAATATAGATTCAATAGGCTTGGTTATTTTTATCTTAAACTATTTTGGCTACAGATATGATCAATTACAACTGCTTCTTAAATTGGGTTTCTAATGGTAAATATCAATTAGTGGGCCTCCTTCACTTTAAGACATTCCTGTTAAATTAACAATAAACTGTCAAGCATGATTTTTTTTTTTGGCGGGGAAGGGGATGGGGGAGGAATGCAATCTCTCTTGCTGCTCTTCATCTATTTTCCCCATAGGGCATGAGAAATCAGGCCTTCCAAACCCCAATATTCCACTGAGTGTGCATGGAATAAAAGCAATCCAGAAGTCCTCAAGTTCCCCACTGCAAAGTACAGAGATATCAGAGAGTTGAGAGGAATTGGCTCACCCAGACCCTCTATACTGATACATGTGGGTTACCTGGAAACCCCAACAGAAACTGCTAAGTACCAAATAGAAAATGCAACTCAGATCAGAGTACTTGCCACAGGGTCAAAACCCAAAGTGAGGCCAGGTTTACTGGTAAAAGTGAGGGGCTTATGGGTACATAAGAGCAAAGAACATAAGTTTCACTAACTCAGGTCTCCATAGCAGATACTAGTGGGACAGTTGGTAACCAGCAAGCCAATGAGATCTCAGAAGACAGAGACCCCTTACCTTTCGTCCCCAAAGCTCATAAGCTTCTACCTATGCTCAAATACCATCATGAATAGGAGAGAAGAACGAGATTAACTGATTCATCTTCACAAGGACTTTAGGGAGTATTATCTTTTCCAAATCAAGGTGGGAAAATAGTGGTTCAGAGAGATTAACTTGACCATCTTCAAACAGCAAATAAATGTTAAAAGGGTCTAGTTTGCTCAAACATAGTACTGAATTTTCTCATTTCTCCACCTTCCAGAAGAGACAGTTACTATATACCTGTATCATATGAAATTATTGGCTTAATTTAAATCTAGAAATTAAGACCATACTTTGTTATTTTAACGAAGTCAAGAAAATATTTTCAGAGGAAATATGTTCAAAGTTAATCTTAAAAAATAAGTTTTCAATACATAAAATAAAAGCATTCTAGGGAGCAGGAATATGTTGGGGTATTTAAAGTCCCTCCACTGGACAACAATAATTTTCTTTTCAAAAATGTATTTAAAAGGCTTACGTAAAAGTCTAGAAAAAGTAATTTTAGTATATTTAACATTTTTAAAGTTATCTCTTAGCTAAGAAAGAATTCATGAAGGCAATGTTATTTATAATAATGATATAAAAATTCCTAGAAATAAATTTAAGCAAATAAATGATCTGTACAAGGAAAACTACAAAACATGGATGAAAGAAATTCTAAGTGACACAAAAATATGAAAAAATATCCTATGCTTCTGGATGGAAACAAACTAATAGTGTCAAAATAACCACATTGCCCAAATCAGTTCAATCCCTATCAAAATACCAACATCATGATTCACAGAATTAGAAAACAAACCTAAAATTTATATGAAACCAAAAAAGAGCCAGAATAGTCAAAGCAATTTCAAGCAAAAAGAACAAAACCGGAGGCATCACATTACCTGACTTCAAATTATATTACAAGACTATGGTAGCCCAAACAGCAAGATACTATTATAAAAGTAGATACATAGATCAATGAAACAGAATAAATAACCAGAAATAAAGCCAAATATGTGTAGCCAACTAATGTTTGGCAAAGCAGACAAGGGGACACACGGAGAAAAGACACCCTTTTCAATAGATGGTTTTGGAAAATAGAATCACCACATGCAGAAGAATGAAACTGACCCCATCTCTCACCACAGACAAAATGCAACTTAAGATGGATTAAAGACTTAAACATAAAACCAGAAACTATAAACATACCAGACTAAAGCTTAGGGAAAAATTTTTCTGGACATTGGTCTAGGCAAAGAGTTTATGACTAAGACCTCAAAAGCAAAGGAAAGTAGACAAATGGGGCTTAATTGAAAAGCTTCTGCACAGCCAAAATAATACTAATACTGATAATAAAAGTAGTCAATAGACAATCTGTAGAATGGGAGAAAATATGTTCAACTATTCATTCAACAGAGGACTAATACATAGAATATACAAAGAACTCAAACAACCCAACAGTAACAACAATAACAACAAAAACAATCACACTGAAAAGTAGACTAGGGAAATGAATGGATACTTTTCAAAAGAAGACAAGCAGGTGGACAACTGGTATATGAAAAGGTGCTCAGTACCACTAATCATAGGGAAAATGCAAAGTAAAACCACAGTGAGATATCATCATACTCCAGTCCAAATGGCTATTATCAAAAAGGAAAAAAAAAAAAAAAAAAAACAATATCGACAAGGACACAGAGTAAAGGCAACTCCTGTACACTTGGTGGGAATGTAAGTTAGTACAACCTCCGTGGAAAACAGTATGGGGATTTCTTAAAATAGAACTACCATTTGATAAAGCCACTACAGAGTATCTACTCAAAGAATAAGAAATTAATACTTCAGGGAGGTGCCCATAGCTCAGTGGGTAGGGTGCCGGCCACATACACTGAGGCTGGTGGGTTCGAGCCCAGCCTGGGGCAGATAAAACAACAATGGCAATAAAAACATAGATACATTGAAAAATGAAAAATAAAAGAAATTAATACATCCAAAAGATACCTCCACTCATATATTTATCATAGCACTATTGACAATAGCAAAGATACAGAATCAACTAAGTGTCCATCAGCAAGAGGAATGGATAAAGAAAATGTAGTCTATTTAGGCAATGAAATACTATTCAGCCATAAAAAATGAAACCATGTCTTTTGCAGCAACCTAAATAGACCATTACCACAAGTGAAAAAGGCCAGACATGCAAAGTCAAATATCTCAGGTTTTGTTGGTAATTGGGTGCTAAAAATGTGTAACTTAGACTTAAAGAGTGGGAAGATAGACAATTGAGACTCAAAAGGAGGAGGGTGGATGATGGTAAATTAGTTACTGGGCATAATACATGTTATTTAGGTGATAGATATACCCTGACTTAACTACTGTGCAATCTACACATGTAACAAAATTGCACATGGACCCCACAAATTCATACAAATAAAAAAGTGAATATGTGAATTCTTTACAATAGATAATTTATTTATTATTTATCTATTATTTATATTTTAATTTTCATTCTTAAATTAGTTTTATGCATTCATGATGCCAGTAATATGCGTTGACAAAATTGCTTAGAATGAATTTCTCTTATATGTAGGATAATAAAAGTTCATCAGTTTCATAGCACTTCTCATAAAAACCTCTGTGGGATTTGGGATTTCAAAATTTAAACTATCCTATTTCTTTTTCATCCCCGGAGAAAAATAGAATTATACTTGTTTTTCATGAGTTATGTGCAGTTATTACTGGATTATCCATTTGTCTAAATGCTTCCATTTGCTATTAATGCCTTTTAAAGCATCACCAATTGCTATAGAATTTCATAAGTAGCTCAGTGCTCTGATGCAACTATAATTGGGTTTTGCTGCATTTGTTTTCTTTAAGGTTTAGACTTGCAGAACTTAGTAAAATCTTGAGTTTTCAAGAATATTTTGTGTAAAGCATCAAGTCAAACAAAAACCCCTGTAGATAAACTCTTACAGGTCCATATATAGAAAGGTCTTTGAGAAACTGAAAAGTATTTGGTTAGAATCAAGACAGGGAAAGAAAACTCTGAGAATAATAACCACATTCACATTTTCTGAGTGTTAAATAATGCAACTAAACAGTATATTCAAAGAAGAAGATGGGATCTATGTTAATTACTGATAATAAATTAATATTTCTGATCATATGTAGATACAAACTTAGAAATTCGCATAAAAAATGATAAAACAAGAAAGTAAAGCTTAGGCAGAATAACATGAGAAGCAATATTTCACAAAGTCAAGTACAAAGAAAAGAAACAGAATGTCTTTTCCTATTTCAAATATAATGCAAAGTTAAGGGTGTAGCAAAATTAACCGGTAGCATGACTTCTATTTCAGATTAATGAGTGGCTTGTCTTGACCCATGATAGACAGATCATGTACACATGAAATATTAGAGTCGAAATGCACCTGTTAACACATGAGCAAATTAAAGTCTAGACTGATTAATATACCAAGTATATATTCAAAACATTCAGGTTTCCGACTTGCAGACAGTTGGAATGTTTTCATTCAGTGACTTACTATTGAAATGTGTTCCTGCAAAACTTATGTTTTAACTAGGGCTGCAGACACTTAAATAATTACAAGATATGACAAATATATTTATAGGGGTGCTTTTAGCAGAAGAAATAGAAAATTATTTCTAGGTGGGAGATAGTGAAAGCTTTCCCTCCATGCAACCATCATTTAGCTGGATCTTAAAAAATAAAACATACTTGTCAGCCCCAAAGAGGTAGGGGAGGGTATAGCATTAATAAAAATATAGAAGTGTAAAAAATGCCACCTGCTCAGGAAATCACTGGGGTGAGTAACAGGTGCATTCGTGAAGAATATTTTGTCCTTTGGCTCTTAGTATATCATCAATGAAAATGAAGATTTTTTAATAGTATAAAGCTAACAAGACACGCCAATGTCTTTTTCTTGGCACCATTGAGAAACAGCCACTAACTCAATCATTTTGATTCACTCATTCAAAGAGAACAAGGTAATTTCATAACTAATAACTAGAATAACTAATAACACATACATCATGTCTATCTTGTGTATATATTGTCCATCTCAACTCTTAGGGGTAAACCAACCTCAAGCATCAAGAAATGGAAACAAAACTTTGAATCTCCAGTAAATCTATCCCTTACTCATACTCTTTATTTATTTTTTATTTTTTTCAATGATAATTTTTATTTTTAAAATTTTTTTATTAAGTCATATATACATAGATCATGAATACATTTATGCCTTTGTGGGATTCAATGTGTTGATTATTTGTACAAATTAGAGTGCTTACATCCTACTGATTAACATAGCTGTCACCTCATTTACTTAATCACAGTGTTAAGACATTTGTGTTCAGTACTTGATAGATTTGACTTGTACCCTTGCAATATGCTCCATAGGTGTGGTCCCACCATTAACCCTCCCTCTATCGAACCACTCCCCCCTTCTCTCCTTCATCCTGTACTATAGTTGTGATTCATCTCTCATATGAAAGTGTAGGATATTATAAATTGGTTTTAATAGTAGTACTGAGTACACTGGAAATTTTTTTTTTCCATTCCTAGATACTTTACTAAGAAGAATATTTTCCAGTTCCATTCACATAAACATAAAAGAGGTAAAGTCTTTATCTTTTCTTAATGCTGCATAGTATTCCATGGTAGACATATACCCCAATTTATTAATCCATTCATGGGTCAATGGGCACTTGGGCTTCTTCCAAGACTTGGCAATTATGAATTGAGCTGCTATGAAAAATCTAGTGCAAATATCTGTTTTGCCAAGTGATTTTTGGTCTTTTGGATATACACCTAGTAGAGGAATTGCAAGATCAAATGCAGGTCTACATTTAGACCCCTGAGCATTCTCCAAACTTCCTTCCGGAAGGAATGTACTAGCTTGAATTCCCACCAGCAGTGCAGAAGTGTTCCCTTTTCTCCACATCCACACCAACATCTGTAAGTTTGGGATTTTGTGATGTGGGCTACTCTTATTAGAATTAGATGGTATCTCAGAGTAGTTTTGATTTGCATTTCTCTGATGATTAAAGACGATGAGCATTTTTTTATGTGTCTGTAGGCCATGCACCTGTCTTCTTCAGAGAAGCTTCTGTTCATGTCTCTTGCCCACAATGAAATGGGATCACTTGTTCTTTTCTTATTAGTAAGTTTGAGTTCTCTGTGGATTCTGGTTATTAGACCTTGGTCGGAAATACAACCTGCAAAAATCCTGTCTCATTCCAAGGGCTGTCTACTTGCTTTACTTACTATGTTCTTGGCAGTGGAGAAGCTTTTTAGTTTGATCAGATCCCAAACTCTTTAGCCTGGATCCCCAACTTCAGGTAGTAATCCCCTGAATTCTTCTTGAGTAAATGTTCTAGCCACATAGTATCTGTTAAACTGATAATCTAATTCCTCATCATCTAAATTATTATGAGAATTTGTGGTCCTGTTAACAAGAGTGCAAAAGAAACTCAGGGTGAAAGGGGCAGCTTCTGTGAAAAGTCAGCATCATTCCAGGTGGATGGACACAATGCCTGGAATCAGTTATTCGGCTGCCCTGCTGCTCTGGAGAATTACTAAAAGACTTACAAATAGAATCCTGTTTAACTTATTACATTTAGTGTGAGAGAATAGTTTGTTTAGATGACACTTTTATGTACTATTTCTTCAGTCAGATAAGGTCCTGTATCTGCAGTATTTTTATATTTAAGCTATTACAGCAATACCGAGACATAATTCAGAAGCCCAGAGGTTGAATACCTGGGATGGTTCACCTAAAAAGAGATTGATCACTTTCCATAGAGAGGCAGCTTATATTTATTCAATACCTTTATCCCAGGAACTGTTCAAGGTTCTTCAGAGCCATTTTGGTCTCATGGGAGTTTATATTTCATTGAAATATAAATTTCATTCAGTGAATGATAAAATTAAGAAAATGCTGCCAAGTGTGGACAGTCCTACAGGATCACCAGGAGCTTCCAGAGCTATAAACAGCCAGCAGTAAAACCTCACCTCCCCAATTTAACTCTACTTTTGAAGGGTCTTCTTCAAAAGTTTTGGCTGAATACTACCCAGTGTGATACATTTCCAGGAATCTGTGAGCCTCTTTCTCTTTCACACTAAGGTAGATTTTCCATATCCTGAAACAAACAAATACACAAGCAAACCACCAGACTTCGACAGCAGGGTAAACTTTGTCTTAGAAATCGGAGATGCAGACCTCTACTTTGGGGCCAAATTCTCTAAAAAAGGTGCACCTGGTGGTATAAAGGCTAAGTTTTCTGACATCATTGGTGCCTTACCTCTGTGGTATTAGCTGTTCTTGTCTTAAATGAACTATTTATTTTGCAGTTTCCTCCCCCGCGTTTTACTCTTCTTAAGGGAAGAATTGTATCGTATTCACCTGTGTGTTTTTAGGTCCTCGTGTTGTGCTTAGCACAAAATAGCTGTTCAATGAGTATTCATTTCATTAGTTAGGGACAAATATTATAAATAACATACCATTATTCTAGAACAATCAACATTATGATAGTAAAAAATTATAATCAATCCCAAGATGTACTTAGCAGACTATTATACAGCCATTGAAAAGAGACATATGTATATATAACATAGCTACATGCAGGCACATAGGTGTGCCTTTTTTAGGGTATTTGCTTCTTTCTCGATATAAAAAACTTTTAACTATCAATACATTGCATTTAAAGTTCTATCCCCCAGATTTAAAATTTTTAAAGGCTAGTTATAAAAAGTCCAGAAAACATTGTTATTATCATCAATTATTTTTAGGCAGTGAGATGATGGAATATATTATTGTATTTACTTTGCATTATTTTAGTATGCATTTTACTACTTTAATATCTATAACCTGACATTGGAGGTTAAAAATTAAACCAATTTAATGTCAAGACGTATTATATGAGTATTTATTTATTTATTTCATGGCCTGGTTGTCATTAAACTTATTAATGACACTTAGTTACCTTTCTGGCATGTTAGATAAAAAAATATAACACAAATACAGAGGAAAGAGGAAAAAGGTAGAAATGGTACAAAAGACATAAACAATGTAAGCACTACTGCTTTACTTAAAATCAAATACTTTTCAAATATTCAACTGATTAACTAATTTGAATAGTGTTCTCAAGAACACAAAGATATAGAAAAGAATTTTAATCCCATGTGTTCTGCCATTATGATATTAGTTCCTACACTCGAAATGTTCAAAATATTTTTACCATCTCATTTTTTTTCTCATTACTTTTGTAAATTTGGTATTATGCCAACAGGAACATCTTCCAGCTGAACAAATAGAATTCTTCTTACTTCGCTGGAATACTGAAATGTACATTGAAATAATCTGAAAATAATTTACAGTTTTGGCTCAAACACTAAATACGATTTGTTTTGAATAGTTGCCAAGTCTTCTGTACCTGGTTAATCACTTTTGGAAAGATGTGGTGCTTCGTTCACGGTTTCCCATTGCTCTCGGAATCCATAAATCAGAGAAAGATTAATTTAATTCTTAATTTTTTTTGGCATGCCTAGAAAGGAATGAAGCCCTGGGTGGAATCATTATTATTCTTGTATTCCATATCATTGAGGAATGGGAAATCACTCAAATATCAATATAATCACTAGAATCTCCTAGTTCAACTGTAGGCCTCAAATATGGTTCTATTCTGTAAAATTTAATCATTCACATAGCTTAAAAAACAGGTCTAGCTAAAGAAAAAATAAGAATGTTTGCCAGAAATACATCTGGAAACAATGTTAACGGTGTGAATTTCTAAGAGAAGACTCTAATAGGAGAGGTATATTTCCAAATGGAAAAGCACAACTTCAAACTCTTGCTGTTTCATTTAATTTTTTGATGTTCAGTAACAGTTTCATATAGATTGTAAGTTTGGGAGAGGCAAGTTCTGCCATTGTATACTCAAGTTAATTACGGTTATGGATTTGGGTTTCATTTTTTGGTACCATCCAGTTTAAAAAGAGCTAAATGCAGAATGTCGTTTATGGAACTCATGTACATAACAGACTGAGGTTTCTCAGTATGTTCCTACCGTGGCCAGCTGAAACCCTTCCATTTCTCCCTTGAGTGTAACAAGAGAACCCTTTTTGGGCTTTGAGGCTTCAAATGAAAACCTCTTCAGTTGTCTCTTTAAAAACAACTATCAGATAACTTTTTGGTATGTTCCATTTTTTTCTTTTCTACTCAGAATTTTTCCTTTTCTTATGTCTTTTTTATTTAGGTTGGCATTCAGCCCAATATCTGTCTCCTCAGCTGGTACCAATTTGATTCCTGGGTTCTCCAGAACATTACGTGCTTTGATAAGCCAGCTGCCCACAGGTCTGATTTTTGACAATTTACTGACCTTATCACCTGCTGCTGCCTGTCCCATTCCAAATATTTGGACTTTCCCTTACCTGGGAATTTGCATATGGAGGACACTCTTGTTTTTTGTTCTTTGTGTTTTGTTTCTTTTTTTAATATATTTAAACTGTTCATTTATTTATGTTTTTTCTTTTGCAGTTTTTGGCCCCTAGGGCTGGGTTTGAACCCGCCACCTCCGGCATATGGGGCCAGTGCCCTACCCCTTTGAGCCACAAGTGCCACCCTTGTTCTTTGTTTTTTTAGAGCATATTCTCTTGTGATTATTGAGAGAAATCTCTGATAATTTCAATCAGTGAATCAGTGTTAATCTAAAGAATGTTATTCTTCTCTGGTTGCTGAACAAAATAAAAACAATAACTAAAGAGTAGGCAAGGAAACCAAATAAAAGCCACAAGCTCCATCTATCAGTTAAACCTTATGCTCACCTCCTGTGCAACTTTGCCTGGTATCGGAAGGCAGTGATCCTTCTTCCAAACAAAGGCCTCTACCAATCAATCAACTCTACCCTCTCTTGCCTATGACTTAAACATTTTTTTCTCCATTGTAATTTCCCCTACATTGTTAACATTTATTCTTCCAAATAATAATTTTTATTAACTTAATATTGTTAAGTCACTTCCAATTTAAAAAAAAAAAAACTTTCTCTTGATCCCAGATCTTCAAATCTCTCCTCTTTCTCACAGTACAGATATTTAAAAGAGTTGCTTAAACTTTCTCTCACGAGTCAAGTCACCTGTCAACCCTCAAGCTAGAATGCTTTTAGCTGCAAATGTAAAAAAAAGTTAATAAAAATAAGTGTTTTTATTACCATATCTAAAATAAGGGTGGTTCCAGAATTGGTTCATCTGGTGGTTTAGCAATAACAGGACTGTGTTTTCCCTGCTCACCCCCCCACCCCCGCTTTTGTTTCGTAGTTATAAGAAGCTTTCTGCAGGTCAAAGCATCAAATCCTTATAAATCAGTGCTTAGAGAAGAAAGAAGGAGTAAGACTTTTCCATAGGAAACTCTTTTTCTTCAAGGAAGAAAATCTTTCCCAGGAGGCCCCAGCACATTAACATTTAACTGACTACACGATCTTGGCTATTTGGCTGCGTGGTTTACCCCAAATGAATCATCAAAAAGGAAAATTATCCCAATCTTATCTTTCTAGTAACCCTAATTGCTCACCTAACTGATATTTTAGCCTAAAGGTCCCCAAAGCTCCCCAAATTTAAGAAGAGAAAAAACTGAATGTAAAAACTGAACTCATTCTTTTCCACCTTGGTCTCTCTCTCTGTTTCCCATCTCACGTTGATATGAATACACGTACAGAAAATTTCAGCATTATTAATAATTCATTATGAGTCTGTTATTTAAAAAATATATATTTATCATCAACACTACCTATTAAAATGATGCATGTCACAAGTTTAATGTTCAGAAAATAAATTATTACACTTTTAATTATCATAAATTTCCTTTTCAAGATTTGAACTACTGATATTAACAGGATAGCCAACAAGTAGACCCAACTATAGCCTTATTATAGCCACATCAAATGTAGCCGTGTGCCAGCCACTGTGCTAGATCTTTCACTTATATGGTCTAATGTAAGCCTCAATACCATCCTGGAAGAAAGTTATCATTATTTCTATATCACATATAAGAAACTAAGTGTCTGTAAGCCTAAATTTAGCATCTAAAGACACTTCAAATCGCAAGCGTCTTTAGATGCGGAATTGAAAAAGAATAAAACTAAAAACCTATTTCAGTTTCGTTCAGTCTGGTTTCCCTGAGTAACTTAATGCTGCATTAGCTATGGAATTTACATCTTTTTTTAAGCTCAGTGGGTAACTTGAAGGCCTGGGTAGACAAAACCCTCTATCATCTCTTCTCTGGCCACAATTCTGTGGAGCAATTGTCCCCTTGTGAGGAAGGAAGTATATAACATGAGGCCCTTGATTATCACCTGCCACCTTGCCTCTGATTGCCAGTTTGGGTAGCATTTCCACGATGCGAGCCCTCAAATTTCCACTCCCCCAAGCATTATAAAAAGAAGGACTTAGGCAAAATGACCTAAAAAAATATTTTCTTTTATTCCCACTTCCAGATAAGCCAGTTTCAACTAAGCATTTCTGTTTCTTATGGGTTCTTACTAAGTGAAAAATGTAGCCAACACACTCCAATATTCTAAATTTTTTCCTTTAAATTCTTTATTCTGCAACTTCATTAAGATCATTGTCTTAATTCCACCATCCAATAGGCAATGTTCCAATTCACTGTTTTGCTATCATGAATAAGACTTTCCAATCTCTTAACCCCCAAATTAGGGCACTTAACTACCTTACACACTATTTCTACTCATCCGATTTCAAAATTTAAAAATTAAAAAAACTCCTACTTCTACTATTCTCATATTCTGATATCAGAGCCGGATTCAGTGAAAATTATTTAGTTGAAGTACTAGGTATAAAAACCAACCCCAAATGGCTTAAGCAAAAAGAAATTCCCAGGTTTATATAAATGATAATTCTAGAAATAGGGCCTCCCTCGGGCACAGGTGAATACTAGATAGAATGCCTTGAGGACTCAGCTTCACAGCTTCTTTCAGCCGGACCTTCTCTGAGTGAAGGCCACACGTGGCAGTGAGGTAGCTGCGGTAGCGCCAAGCCTGGCATCTTTAAGGTACAGCCTTTTAAAACCTGCTTTACTGCATCATATCATTTTACATGTGATTTTTATCATTGACACTTTTGTGTGGTTATTCACAGCAATAAAAAGAAAACATGTTTTCAATTCATTCTTGTACCTGTCAACTGCAAGAGAGAAAGCTTTCACACTTGTTAACACGCCGTGATCTAAAGGAGACACGTGAAATGGAGAGTGAGTGAACCTCTCATGCCCACACATTTCAGAGGAATACAATTTATTGAAATAGAATAAAACTCAATCTTGGCATAAAGTTTCCCAAATGGGATCAAAAAGGTGAGTAATGAAAAGGGTTCTTAAAGGTAGAA
The DNA here is from genome assembly GCA_963574355.1 of Loris lydekkerianus. Classification (NCBI taxonomy): domain Eukaryota; kingdom Metazoa; phylum Chordata; class Mammalia; order Primates; family Lorisidae; genus Loris; species Loris lydekkerianus. The sequence continues at coordinate 8,644 of CAUYPK010168110.1, read as the reverse complement.
CTGGCAGCAAAAAAAGAAACTTAGATCAGATGCTTTGGTTGGGTGCTGGGCATTATTAAAATTATAAAAGTATAAGCAATATACCAAAAAACTTGGACTCCTAGAAAAAGTGCCATGTAGCTCCTTGCTGAATATCCCCACAGTCACCTTCAGAGTACTCATGCAGACCTTCTGGTGATGTAGTAATATTTAGCAATGGGATTTATAGCATTTTTTCTACAATGTTTTTTTGACCTCCTACAATGACAGCTCTAATGGTCATACCAGAAAAAGAGTTCCAAAATTTTGGAGTTCCAAATTTTGAAGGGTGGAGTAGGTGCTGGCGTCTGAGCATAGCTTTCTAAGGGAAGGTGACCATAGTGATATTCAGCAATAAGATATGTAGTACTTTTTCTAAGATGAGTTTGGGAACTTAATTATCAGATCTTGTATTTTTATCAATACACTTAAGACTTCCTTTGAGAAGAAAAGGCCTTTAATTGGTATCATTTTCTCATTTCCTTATTAAATCTTCTTTCCTTCCTTCCTTCCTTCCTTCCTTCCTTCCTTCCTTCCTTCCTTCCTTCCTTCCTTCCTTCCTTTCTTCCTTCCTTCTCTTTCCCTCTTTCCCTCTTTCAACAAGGTTTCACTAGTCATCACCAGTGCAATGATGCTATAATTAAGCAACAATAGCCTGCTGTAATGTCAAACTCCTAGGTTAAAGTGACCCCTCTGTTTCAGCCTCCCAAGCAGCTGGGCTACAAGTGAGAGCCACCGAACTGGAACAACTTTCTTTCACTTTTTTTCAGATACGGGATCTATCTATGTTTCCCAGACTGGTATCAAACTCCTGACCTCACGCAGCACTTCCACCTTGGCTGCCCTCAGTGCTGGGATTATAGCTGTGAGTGATTACACCCAGCTCAGAAAATATCTTGAAATTAATTAAACTTGGAACCATTTTGATTACAACCGTGGTTAATATGGAGAGTTTCAGAAAAGTTGGAAACTCTAAAAGTTGCTAAAGCATTCTGAATCTCTTTAAGCTCTATAGCTCTTTGATTCACAGAATACCAGAACTAATTAAATAAGCTATTTTTCCAACCAGAAGAATCTCTAAATCCCTAAGCAGAAGAACTAGTATTTATACAAACATGTAAAGTATTCAGGACATCTTCAAAATTGCAAATGATATATTGTATTGTGTTAAAATTTTGTGATTTATGAATTGTTTCTACTTAACTGAAACAGTACATATTTATATTCTAAATATTTTAGTTTTTCATGAAAAGGAAGTTTTCAAACTTTATTTTAGAACTGGATTTATAATTTATAACATCTGAGAAACTTCATATGTTTCTCTTTAATGTACTTAAAAAATTTAAAATTGTCTTCCGTGAATGCCATTTTAATAATAAATAACATTTGATAAAAGAAAATAATAAATCACACTATAAAGTCTTCTCTAGCTTTCTATCCCTCATCTGACGGCCACTCAGCACAGAGCTGCACATATACTGAATGCTGTTAATTTTTGTTAAATATAGATCAGTAATTCAAGACAAAAGGGAAAAAGGTACGTGACGCGCCTCCAGTTTTGCCTTCGTAACTATTGAGCCTCTATCACATGTTAGACAATGTTCTGAGAGCTAGAAATGTATTAGTGAACAGTGGATTGAGCACTCAGAAAGTGGTGGGATAAGAAAAAAGACATGTAGACCGGGTGCAGTGGCTCACGCCTGTAATCCTGACACTCTGGGAGGCCAAGGTGGGTGGATTGCTTAAGAACAGGAGTTCAAGACCAACCTGAGCAAGAGTGAAACAGACCCTTGCCTCTCCTAAAAAATAAATAAATAAATAGAACTAGCTGGGCACTGTGGCAGGCACCTGGAGTCCCGGCTACTCGGGAAAGTGAGGCCTGAGGATCACTTGAGCCCAAAGAATTTGAGGTGTGAGCTAAGATGACACCGTGACACTCTAACCAGTGCAACAGAGGGAGACTCTGTCTCAAAAAAAAAAAAAAAGAAAAAGAAAAAGAGAAGTAAGAAATCTCACAATACAATGTGTTAGATGTTAGACTTAAAACAATGTCTTATTTCTTGTTAAATTTCTCTTTTTTTCATAGGGAGAAAAGCAGTATAGATTTCAACTGATCAAAACTGGCTCCATTTAGAATAGATTTGCACCAGCATGAATCAGTCATCTTAAAGGTAGTTTCTCTTAATCTAAAAAAGTTTTCACATATTTATTATAATGTGATGATGCCGTTTCACCAGAAGAATAAGTTGCAATAATCATAGTAGTAATTTATTCATTTAAATAATGCATATTGGTATTGTTGTAGGCCTTATAATTTTTTTCCATGCATCTTTTAGTACTGCCATAGTTACTTTAGGTCATCTAGGAGATTTAAATACATTTTTTGAGAACTGGGTAAAATCTTGAAATTTATATGTAATTTCTGAAAACATAATTGGGAAATTGGCACAGAGCAGAATATTGCCTTACGTTTTGCTATGTCTAATATAAGAAATAAGAAGTAAAGAGGGGTTGTTAGATTACAGGAACAATAGCAACAATAGTCCACTGTTGCTAATTCTGCCTGCTACAGAATTAGCAGTCAGAAAATCTGTTTAAAACTTACCTAAACTTTTTTTTTTTTTTTTTTTCCCTTTCTCAATCACTTCTAATCTCTCAACGTCACTTTCTCATTTACAAAATGGATAGAATATGGCTCGGTGCTCATAGCTCAGTGGTTAATGCTCATGCACCAAGGCTGGTGGGTTCAAACACAGCCCGGGCCAGCTAAAAAAATAAAAAAAGAATAGCCGGGCATTGCGGCAAGTACCTGTAGTCCCAGATACTAGGGAGGCTGAGGCAAGAGAATCGCTTGAGCCCAAGAGTTTGAGGTTGCTGTGAGCTGTGACGCCATACACTCTACTGAGGGTGACAAGTGAGACTCTGTCTCAAAAAAAAAAAAAAAAAAAGATGGAGAGCATATACCTGGATTTTTTGAATGAGTGGTTTATAGCATTGTTTAGAAAACATTTTGAATGAACTTACTTTATAAATGATATCTAAAACTCTTTGCAAATTGTAGCAATCATTTATAACATTTTATCGCTTATATCATTGAAGCTTTATGTTGGTTTTATAAACCTATTTTGTTTAATCACTTAGTTAATCTATATAGTACCTTTCTATGAAAATGAAATATAAATGATAGAAAGGACTTTTTATTACTGAGATTATGAAATGGAATACAAAGAGAACAAGTCATATCTTGAGAAATTATTGTGCCACATTTTGTACTGTACACAGTGTGTGCCATAGACAGAAAAAGAAAAAAAAGCACCACAGTTTTGTGCATGTCCGTGCCTCCCTGTAGGATACGTTGCTATTTTAACATTCTCAGGAAGGAGACAAGCCTAACATTGAGAAATGGATGTCTTAGAACCCACTGTCCTAACTCAACTTTCTTCTCTCCTGGGATTGCTATGGGTTGTGGGGGAAAGACCAACTATTTGCAACTTTCTACACATAGGCTTTTTATTCATTCATTCATTCCACAAATATTTGTTGAGCATCTTCTATAGACCCACATTCTAGCCAGGGAATACAGAGATGGTTCCTGCCAATAAGTAGCTCACAGTCTAAAAGTGAAAAAATAGTTCATACGACTATTATTTTTTGAGGTGATTTTTTGACTACCATCTAGAACTCCCATTGGAGCAGACACTGCATTAAGGATTGTCAGGATAGAGATGCAAGTCTGTTAGAAACAGAGGCATTGGCCAGGCCTGGAAGCTCACACCTGTGATCTCAGCACTTTGGGAGGCTGAGGCAGGAGGGTCATTTGAGGCCAGGAGTTTGAAACCAGCCTAAGCAAGGGTGAGACCCCATCTCTATAAAAAATAGAAAGATTATTCTAGAAATAGAAATAGATGTATTCTAGAAATAGAAATATTCTAGAAATAGAAAGACTGCAAGTGAATGCCTGTGTTTCCAGTTACTGGGGAGGCAGAAGGCTGAGATAACCACTGCACTCTACCCTGGACAACAAAGGGAGACTATGTCTCAAAAAAAAAAAAAAAAAAAATACCCAAACATGCACACACTAAAGTGTGCCACTCCTAAGCCTACATTCAGGAAACAGTGAAGAGGTAGAAACTCTTGCTCATAAAACTTTTTATTTAAGTTATCTCAATGGTTAAGACCTGTTCTATAAAATATGTGATATCTGAACAATAAAATAGACATGCTTAACCAAAGAATGCTGTATATTTCTTTCTCTAATGAATTTTGAAAATATATTATAAAATTTTGGGATGTAGCTTCAGAAAAATTTTAGGAACAAAATAGATCCCTGAAATGCCAAAATAATTGAATCAAAGTCTGCTTTCCTTAATTCCATTTGGTAGTTTAGGTTTCAGAGTGTTGGTAATTATTATATCAATGACTTCTCAATATTATTACTCTCCATTAATTTAAATAAGCAACAAAGGACAGCTCAGGTAGGTGTTTGCTGGTGAATGTAGAAAAGGCATTTGTCTGTGTATTTATATTGGGTGGAATAATCTGAACACTTCCCAGAGAACCCGCAGATCAGCAGTTTGGTAATTTTAATCCTGAACTTTTGGAAATGATCCTAAACTTTCTATAATGGTTTCAGTAAGGTTTCTTCCCAAGATTCTGGGCAACAATTCTCTCCAGTCAGGCACGCTGGACCTCGCTGTGAGTACTGGGAAACAGCCCAAGGAGAATAAATTATAACCTTAACATGTAAGCCAAAATATACACCAGTCTAAAATACTGCTTTGTGATGTTTGGCTCATGTAAAGAAGGTATACCCTTGCAGTTCACTGGAAATAAAACTAAATTACATGTTTAGGTCATTTTCTGATTGATTCTAATTTCCAGGTGAGCAACAACACAATTATAGTCGTTTATCTTACTACCTGCTTCTTCGTGTCCCTCTCCAAAATACTTCTCTTCTACTTACCTTTGACATCAGGAGTCTAACCTGAATTCTCTTCTCCTTAATTCTTGAGCTCCTGAGTGATAAAGTAGTCCACTTTCTTAGGTTGGGGTCCTTAGGTGCATATCCTGACAGTATAAAAAACTATATCTATATCTATTTATATCTATCTATCTAATCTATCTGCTAGAGAAATAAGAAAAAAAATGAGACCATGTAAGGATCCAATATCAAGTAAATCCAATCCTATGGAAGGTGTCTTTGGCTCGACCTTGCAGGAGAACTCTGGAGATCAGATCAATCACTCATCACAGGGGTCTTTACCAGAAAATAGAATATTAAGGCCTACTAACCTGCGGTTGTTTTAGGGCTGTCCTCAAGGGGAAGTAATTCCCCGGCACTTACAATTATCAAGGAACACAGACAAAAGTAGTTCTAAGAGTTTGAGGCTGGTTCTCCATTAGGAAATATCCATGCTGTCTGGTGGAAGGGAAGGCCCCATGGGGACCTGTGCACATGAGAATAGTAAAGGACGCAAAATGATATGCGTGGAGTATTCATAGTGCCTGTCTCATACAAGTAACTGGGTTCAAGGATTTAAAAATATTTTTTAGATACCAGATAATCAGGAGCTAGCCCAGCATTTACAAATAATTAACCATGACATTGATTCACATGCTCAGCTTAATTATTTCAACTCTCTGATGTGAGACAGCATGACAGAAACCCAACATGAACTAGTTTAGCCAAATAAAGAAGAATTTATCAGTTCATATGGTCAAATCCCCGTGTTGGCTGAGGATAGAATCTTGCATTACAGATCAGAGGAACCCTGGTTCTATATACCAACCAGGATCATCTTTCTCTCTCATTTCTACTTATCTTTGTGAGCCAGATTTACTTTCTTCCATATAATAGATGATATTGGTTCCATCAATTCTTGATTTTAAGCCTCACAATTTCACACTTCTTTTATCATGGTTCTCATTTTAAATTGGATTGAAGAAAGATCTCTAATTGGCCAAGTTTGATGAAAGAATTGACCTCTTACACAATACTTGTGGCCAGACAGTGAGTGAGTTATCACATTTGTCCACCGTGGGGCATGCATTCATCTTTGAGAGAGATCTCTGTGGCCAGTAATGTGAGGTAATGTAAAATTAGGGCAGTTCTATTTGGATACCATGATTAGAAAAGGCAAAGCATAATTCCCAGAAGTAAAAAGTCAGGTCCAAGAAAAAAGAAAAACTGAGCAAAACAAAAATCTCTCTATACCATTCTAGCTTTTGATTTCCTAATTAAAATGTGGTCAAAATATTTGCTACATCTATTTCACAAAATTATTCCAAGTATTAAATATGAAAATGTCTTCAAAAGTGTTTTACTCATTATGAAGTTTTGCTAGTGAGTATCATATGCCATTCACATGGATATCGAATCTTTTCTCATACCTGTTCATGCAAATTATGTTTAAGATCTTAAAGGCTTCTATATTTTAGTAAATAAAACTCAGCTTTATTTTCCCTGACAAATTTGGAACTGTAAATTGTGATAGCATCCAAATTTTTTATTAAGACATATGAATATTCAATGTGGGAACAGAAAGGAGCAGATAGTCATCTCCTGATTTTTACAAATGCTATTAGACACATTATATTGACAGTTAGGAAAAGCATAGGCCATCAAATTCTTACCTACTATAGTACTTTCCTTGAAAAAAGTAACCTCTATGAAGTCCTTTTAGCAATTCCTTTCTTCTGAAAAGCAAAACAAAAATGGAAGAAAGAAAAAACACGTAATTTGGATGCAGAGTTTCCTTACTTCCCTTAATCTCTCAATTTAAAACAAAAACCTTCCCCAGTGTCACCAGTCACAAAGTTTGGTTCAATGGCATTCAGAGGCTTTACTGAATATTTGCTGTGACCTGACTACTAGTTACTTCGTTTAGAGAGAAAAATGAAGACACAATTCTAATCCTTAATGACCTCATTGCTAAGTAGAGAAAATGTAACATTCTCCCTTTCAATCTGCCATCTTTTAACCTTTTATACCCCATCGTCTCTTTTCCAGATCAATGACATCACAGTTATATTACGACATTAGTCTTGTGATTAGTTTTTACGTCTCCAATTTTTGTACCATATATAGCATTTCTCTTAAGAAAACAGAACTCTATGGCTCTAAAATTTCAACAGGATGATATTTATTTACCTATAGAATTTCAGACATGTAGGGAAGCTTACAGTGCTTGCACTAAAATCAATTCAACTTTGGATAAATTTTACTCACGATTAAGGATAACACTTAATAGGCTGATTTTTTTAAAAAACCCGAATGGTAGATATACATTATGGGAAGGTCCGTGGCCTTTAGATTGTAGCACTGAGGTACAAAATTAAAATTTTGACCCATCATAGAAACATAAGGAGAAACACAAAATGAAACAAAATTGAGTGTAGATGAGTAAAAACTAGAGACTCTGAAGGCTGGAAGATCAGTTTGGAGGGGGAATCAACTATCTAGGCAAGAATTAATAGTCGTTCAAATCTGAATGATGGCAATGAAAAGTGCAGATGCGGAAGACATTATGAGAGATAAATTGACAGACCTGGATGCAGGGGCCAAGCCAGAGGGATATATGAAAACTATTTTGAGTTTTGGCTCTGAGAGAATGGTGGTACATACTGTGAACAGAAAAGAAAAGTCAAAAGGAGGAGTAAATTTGTTGAAGTTTCTTGAGTAGGAATGATGTGTTCTGTTTTCAACATGTTAAATATTGCTGAACTTTGTGTTGTTCTCCACCATTCACCATTTACCTGGTAACAACAAGTATATTTTCCTTTGGGAAACCACTGTTCCTTATTCCTCAGCTGACTCCTCCCTTTGTTATAGGGATGGGCCATCAGTTTCCCAATGAAAGCATTGCACTTCCTGGCCCCGGTGATTAATTCAGGGACATACATGACCCACTTGGAGGCAATATTACGAAATGAGATTTTTCTCCAACAGTTGACAGAGCAACAAGAACTTTTTCCGTGGCTTCCTGGCGGTTAGCTCTGTGTGGCTGGTGAGAGTAAAGCAGATAGCAAAAGGTGACACTAAGAATGGAAGGGCCCGGCCCCTGACGGCGTCCTTTGAAGCCTTGGTTCCAGTCTCCTTCCACATTTTCAGCGAATGAGGCAACAAATTCTGTTTGGGCTTAAATAAGTTGAATAGAGAAACTTGGACAATTAAAAAAGCCATGGTGCTTTCTTTATAAAAGCAATATACAAAAACAAAACTCCTTGTCTAAAAACAAATTGGGCAAAAGAGAGAAAAAGGACAGGAGGAAAATAAGAGCTTCCTAGAAAACTAAAATCTTATTATTTATCAAAAATACATATTTGCCCATCTGTTTAAGCTGAACATCTGCTGAGTTTTTTTAAAATACTTTTCTTATACCTCTAAGTACATGTCCTGGTTCTGTGGGCATATGCATGTGCTAGACTGTATCATTACATTTGTTTTATATTGTAATCTCCCTCTGAATTCATAACCAAGTTCTTCGACATGTGTTCTCTCATAAACCCACAAATTACTACTGGAGGGGTAATAGTATATTCCTTCTTTGGAGTTTTGACATTTCCAAAGAGTGCCATGTCTTCATTTGTGCCTTGTCTTTTCCATTACAATTTGAGGGAAGGAAAC
>CAUYPK010168108.1:0-10294 GCA_963574355.1 Loris lydekkerianus | reverse complement strand
CCATACACTAGTATCATAGACTGTTTGACACATTTTCATCATACTGGTTAACATAGCCTTCCTGGCATTTTCTTAGTTATTGTGCTAAGACATTTACATTCCACATTTACTAAGTTTCACATATACCCTTGTAAGATGCACTGAAGGTGTAGTCCCCCCAGTCCCCCTCCTTCTGCCCATTTCTGCCCTCCCTCCCCTCCCTTTCCCCCTTCCCCCTAATCTTAGGTTATAACTGGGTTATAGCTTTCATGTGAAAGCCATAAATTAGTTTCATAGTAGGACTGAGTACATTGGATACTTTTCTTCCATTCTTGGGATACTTCACTATGAAGAATATGTTCCACCTCCATTAAAGTCTCCATCTTTCTTTAAGGCTGCATAATATTCCATGGTGTACATATACCACAATTTATTAATCCATTCATGGATCAATGGGCACTTGGGTTTTTTCCACATTTTAGCAATTATGAATAGGGCTGCAATAAACATTCTGGTACAAATATCTTTATTATAGTGATATTTTTGGTCTTCTGGGTATATGCCTAGTAGAGGTATTATAGGATTGAATGGCAGATCTATTTTTAGATCTCTAAGTGTTCTCCAAACATCTTTCCAAAAGGAATGTATTAATTTGCATTCCCACCAGCAGAAACTGAAAAGAATATTTAGAGAAAAAGTAAAACTCTAGTCCCCATTTTCTTTTTAATGGTAAAGGTATGCCTTTTCTTATTTTTCTTTAACAAACCCCAGGGTCAAATAACTGTGGATTGTCCATTTGGTTTCAGCAAAAAATAATGGTAATAATGATTTGGGTTACACAGTAAGTGTGTGTTAAGAGTTATATGAAACAACGCTAAACAAAATGTGGGATAAAATATAAGGGGACCTCTTTCTCTGCGTGAAGATTCAAAGGAACAATTGTGACAAAAATGAAAATTGTTTATAGTATTCCCACATTTTCCAAAATTTTATGAATTGTCCTTTCTAAATTTCTGTTAAGGAATTTTGCTCTCTACCTTAATGAGCAAATGCCTGGTGTTTTGAAGAAGCATCAGTCTGTAAGGAAGGCTGTGGGCGTCAGTGTTCAGGTTCCTGTGTTGGTGAGTTGACTGGGCACAGTGGCCAGTGAGTGAGGGAGACTGCCTGTGCCTTTAGTTGGCAGGCAATGGAAGGAGTCAGTAGGACTAAAGCCAAAATGCATATACATAGTTGCACTTTGATTTTATTGTTTGGTACATAGGTAACTTTGGAAAGTTTTCTTCACATTCCTTAATATCAGTTTTTTTTTTTTTAAATCGAAAAATGTTCTTTTGACATTTAAGTGAAATATGTAGATGTGAAAGTGGTGATGGTGACACACTTCTTGGGGGTGGGACAGAATTATAGGAGGGACTTTACCTGAAATGAAAGTGGTGTAACCTGGGTCTTGGTACCCTCAATGATTCCCCAACAATAAAAATAAATAAATAAATAATTTCCCTTACTAGTATGAAACAAAACCCCAAACCAAAAAACATAGCATTTGTGTTAATGTGTAACAGGTTTAAATTAAATCAGATAATGAATTTAAAAAAAAAAAAAAAAAGAAAGAAAGTTGGTTGTGGAATGAGAGAAGAGTATCAGAAATAAGAGCATGACACTCTCTCGGAGCAGAAAAAAGGGGAAACAGTGTCCTGTACAGAGAATTTAATTATGCTGAGTACGAACAATAATTGCATAGGCACTGGTTTGATAAATAGAACTTATTTTCACATTGAAATACTATGATTTGATAAAATGATATTTCCGTCTCCTCAGCTGAGCACGTGAAAAAAAGTGTGGCACAATGGTTAAGAATCTGAGTTTCAGCATCGAATAGTGTCCTATTCTCCCCACTTAGTAGCTTAGGGTACTTGGGTGGGTTGTTTAATCCCTCAGTGTCTGGTAGAAAGTGAGCACAGGATGCTTTGCGGCTCCATCTGTCCTGGATGACTTTTAATAATAAGTTAAGAAGGTGCTAACAAGGAAGGGGCAGCACAAGAAGGGTGGAGGGATGTTGCAACATACCATCTGCTTTTTTTTTTTTTTTTTTGAGATAGAGTCTCATTATGTCACCCTCGGTAGAGTGCAGTAGTGTCACAGCTCACAGCAACCTCAAACTCTTGGGCTTAAGCAATTGTCTTCCCTCAACCCCCCAAGAAGCTGGGACTACAGGCACCTGCCACAATGCCCAGCTATTTTTGTTGTTGTTGTCATTGTTGTTTAGCTGGCCCTGGCTGGGTTCGAACCCGCTGGCCCTGGTGCTTGTGGCCAGCACCCTAACCATGGTGCTACAGGTGCCAAACCTGCTATTTTCTTTTCAAATCAATAATTTTCCTCAATACAAGCAATATTCCCACAAACCTACTTGTTTGCTACTTGGATGCCCCTTGAAAATTCAATTTTTATAAGCTCTTTTCTCTAAGCACCTCTAATTAGAATTTTTATGAAATGTTTTCTGAGGGCTGCACTTTTAGACAGGGGAGCTATTGATCTACAAGTGAATTAATTATCCAAGAAAACAGCTGCCTTCAAGTATCTTGGGAAAATGAAAACAATAAACCTTAAGTGTACTTGGTATTTTTTCCTTTGGGGAACATTAAAGTAAGATTTTTGCCAGAATGACACATAATTAAAACGTGTTATTTAAGTGGTTAGGAAATGATTACAATTTGGTTGAGAAAGAATTTTTAATCTGTATGCTACTTTTGTGGATACAATAAAAATAAAAATTACCATGATAGAAAAGTGTGAGTTCCTGAGTTTTGTGCGTATTTATATATAGTATCAAGAATATGTTTTTAATCAACCTTCAAGTAAAAATGAAATTTGAAAATGTTCTAATATCTATTCTTTCTTAACCTTTGTTACACTGTAATAGCAATAGCACTATTGAACTTTACTGTGTTGTCAATCTGGGGAAATTGATTTAAATAACTCAGCTGCTTCTTTTTTTTTTTTTTTTTCCATTTTCATTTTCCCTATTGGCATGAGATAAGATACATGATGTGACAAACACAAACAAATAATGAAATAGTATATTTCACTTTGTTACCCACATCAGCTGAAGTGTTTTTATTCATTTGTTTGACATTCTAGTACATTTTATACAAAAATTGAAATGTCATTTGACATTCTAGTACATTTTATACAAAAATTGAAATTTCAATTATTTTTAATTATTTGTAGGGAAATTACCTTTATAATTGGATCACAGTTCCTAAGTGGCCTGCATAGGACTATCAAATGTAAGATTTTATTTATTATATATCTTTGTATATCTTCTATAACTAGCTCCATAATTAGTAAGCAGTTAATTAACCTCGCTAGCTTAAAAGAAATAATTTAGAATGAAACTAGACTGGAGATATTACTACTATTAAATAATACTAAATGCTATTAAATCTTGATTTTTCTTAGGCCATGTCAAAATAAGAACCAGAATTTTTGAAGAATGTATTTATTATTAATCACAAAAGTTAGTGCATGCATTGTTTCATGAAGTCTATGTTTTCAAGGGACATCACTGGAATTTATCTTCTATTAATAATTTTCTTCAGAATTTTAAATATAATCATCTATTTTCTCGTGGAAAATCAGAAACCCCATCATATCTAAGTCATGCCATATGTGAGAAAAATACACAAAATCTGGGAAGCAGTAACTTATCATTTGAAATGTGGTGATTACACAAAAATAAATAAAATTCAGGCATATTAAAAACCCACTGGAAAACTCCTATCTATAGACTATGTCTGCTTACCAATGCAAACCAATTTTACTTTCCCCAAACCAAAGCAACCATTAGTAGTTTCCCAAAAGCAGAGAGAGAAAGTTTCACTATAAACAAATTATGAGATCATTTTTTTAAAATTTCAGATTAATATGAGGGTACAGATACTTAGGTTACATTGTTTGGGTTTGTTGAGGAAGAGTCCAGGAGGCGCCCTGCGCCCTTACGTGGGAACATACCAGTCTCCCTCCTCCACCCCACTTCCATTTTATTGTGTTTTTCTTTTGTGTCTGTATGTATTTTTTCATCTACTGGTTTCACATTAATATTGAATACCTTGAACTATTGCTTTTCCATTTTTGTGATCCTTTACTAAATGGAATGTTCTCTGACTCCACCCAGGTAAATATGTAAAGTCTCCATCTTTTTTTTTTTTTTTTTTTTTTTGTAAGGCCAAATAGTATTCCAGGGTCTACATGTACCACAGCTTATTAATCCATTCATGTGTTGATGGGGACTTGATTTGAGTCTACATCTTGGTGATTGTGAAATGAGCTGTGATAAATATTCTAGTGGAAATTTCCTTATGGTAAAGTGATTTTTTTTCTTTTGGGTAATGTCTAGGTAATGGGATTGTAGTATCAAATAGAAGGTCTACTTTGAGTTCTTTGAGGATTCTCCATACTTGTTTCCAAAGAGGCTGTGTTAGTTTTATGTGATCATTTTGAGAAAATAACTTATGTGCACATTATGCGAAATAAATTCTAGACTACAGATAGTTGAAATTTAACAAAGTAGTATTTATGTTCCCTGGCAAGTCAATGGCTGTATTTCTTCTTTAAGAATATTGTTAAAAGATGAATTGTCTTATTATCTTTGTGCTTGATTGCCTTTTCCAATTATGGAGAAATTTATATTCAGTGTTGTCCTTTTTGTTAATGGAATAAAAAGAAGCCTTTATCCTCTCCATCACAACCTCCTCAGTGATTCTGCATAATGAACATTTTCTAAACCCATCTTGTTTTCCAGATTTCTCAACTTGCTTATCAGGAAATTTAAGTATGCTGTCCAAATGCTAATGAACAAGGCAATTTAATATTGTGAGATTTGAAAAACTATGTATTATCCTGTTGTATTTATGACACAGGATTATGTTAAACATAAACTTAAACCAAGCTTCCTGCCCTAACAAACTTAGAACCTAGAGAATATATCAAGCTGGAGGGCAGTGCTAAGGACACTCAGTTAGCTGCTGTTTATTGCCTTTCATAGACACACCACCACCGGTGGAAAAGGAGACAAAATTATGTCTGTATGCTTAAATTTCTAACATTCTGCTCTGGTCTATTGGAACATGGCAAGTGTTAACATAGAATCACACATTTGGAAATAAGGACAGAGTTCTTACTGCTGTCATATATTCTAAAATCAGAATCTTTTTCATGAGTTTGGGAGAGATGCTTTCTAAGTACTTTTCGCGTTTTTTTTCTGACAATCGGTTCATCTGTCAATCTATCATCTATTTCTATTGTTCTTTAAAAATGAGATCATAAAAATGTGCTGTTTTTACCCCTTTATTTTTTGTTTAATTTATTGTGACTTAAGTGGCACATGAACAGATATTTCTCTACATCATCTTTTTGATACTGAACCAGATCTGTTCTGCAGGTGGCACAATAAGCCACTCACTGTGGTGACAGGTTTTGCAAAAGGGAGAGTTTATTCACAAAGCAGCTATCCGAGGAGATGGGAGAGCAGATCTCTGCCTCTCTGAAGATAGGTCTTAGGAATATTTAGGGTAAAGAAGTGGGGTCGAGGGGATGGGGAAAGGTGATTGGAAGTGGATAAAAATTAGGTAATGGGATTCTGCCCAAGAGTAATGGAGCCACGTTCTCTACGTAGAACGTGGGTTTAGAAAATGGCAGCATTTGTGTGATCTGAGGCTGAAGTCTTTGGCCCTCTGATCTCAACAGGCCACTCTTCCAGCACCCATGCAGGCCCAGCTGGAGAGTTGGTGGGTCTCCACTGGTTTGAACTAGGTAAGAGCTGTCCTCTAGTTCCTGAAAAACTTTAAGGAACGGTATTCTAGTGACCCCCTGTAGATATTATCTATAGGAAGGCTAGTGGGAGCTTAGTCATATGTTGTTTGACCACATGACTTTTCACTATGCAGGTTTTAAGATCAACTAGAAGTAAATGATTAAAAGCAAGGAAGGTAGAGGAAGTGCTTTCACAGTGTTTGTGGGATTACAAATTAATACAGCCTCTTTGGAAAGAAGTAGGGAGAACCCTCAAAGAACTCAAAATAAGCTTTCCATTTGATCCCACGATCCCATTGCTAGTCTTCTATCCAGAAGAAACAAATCCATTTATCATAAGGGCATTTGCACTAGATTGTTTATCACAGCTCAATTTACAATTGCTAAGATGTAGAAACAACCCAAGTGCCCATCAACCCAAGAATGGATTAATGAATTATGGTGTACATACAACCATGGAATACTATTTAGCTGTAAAAGGATGGGAACTTCACATTTTTTGTATTAACCTGGATAGAGTTGAAACATATTCTTCTTAGTAAAGTATCATAAGAATAGAAAAGCTAGAAAAGCAAGAATCCAATGTAGTCAATACTAATATGAAACCAGCAGATAAACTAATACATGCCCATTCAAGAAAAAAATTCAATTCAATTCAAGTGGCAGGGAGGGGGGAGAGGGTTGGTGTGCTTCCACCTAATGGGCACAATGTAAGGGCACGTGGCACACCTCCTGGGTCCAGGACACAACTACAACAGGGACCTTACCTAACAAAGGCAATCATCATAAATTAATCATTTGTACCCTGATATCAATCTGAATTTTTTTAAAAAATAGCAGCAAGGCAGGTTCAGTTTGGTTGTCTTAATCAGGTGAACCCTTGGTTCCGTTTTCTCATTGTTGAGGACACTATTTTATATGTGTCCTCATTATTTTTTAACCAGTCCTTTACTTATTTCGTTAGTTTCTTAAATATAGTAATGAATAACATTTCTACTTAAGGTAAATTCCTAAAGCAGAATTGATGATTCAAAAAAGATATGAAATCCACTGAATCCATGTCTTATTCATATATAAATTTACATCTATAATTATAGCTAAATTGTCCATCATCATTTCACATTCATTTGCCCCCGAAGTCATGTTTTTAAATCTTTATGAAGCTGCCAGGTGAAAATGTTCTATGTCGTTTACTTTTTTCTACAATTTTCCTCGATGATAATAGATTTTCTTTATGTGTGGTTAAAATTAGGTACAATGTTTTCGGTTATAATTAATTTGCTTTGTGTATTCTAGTGTTATAAACTTCAGCTAATAGAAATTCCTAACACCAAACCATTTAAAGCCTTCTTTTCTATAATTCTTCTTTTCTCTTATGTTAAATATGACTTAATTTTTCTTTGCATTTTCATAGCATATTTGTCTTGATACTTTGACTTTTATTTTTATTTATTTATTTATTTATTTTTTTGAGACAGAGCCTCAAGCTGTTGCGCTGGGTAGAGTGCTGTGGCATCATAGCTCACAGCAACCTCCAACTCCTGGGCTCAAGCGATTCTCTTGCCTCAGCCTCCCAGGTAGCTGGGACTACAGGCGCCTGCCACAACGCCGGCTATTATTTGGTTGCAGCCGTCATTGTTGTTTGGCGGGCCCAGGCTGGATTCAAACCCGCCAGCTCAATTGTATGTGGCTGGCGCTTTAGATGCTTGAGCCACAGACGCCGAGCCGATACTTTGACTTTTAATGTTTGTGTATAATCCAATGTCAGATATGTCTCTTTTACTCCATGCAGATTTTAATGCATATCAAATAAACGTGTGACCTCATTTATTTTATACCAAGTATATTTTGTGATTGGTTAACCATTTTTTGTACTTTAGTATTTCTTGAAATTTTCTTTCATTTGCTGTATTTCTTCTCATTTGTAATGTATATAGCCTGTTTTATTTCCATAGGTAGTTATGGCTAAGACTATTTATTAATAACATACTTAAGTTTGTGTTTGTTGAATTATTAGAAGCAGTATCATTTTTTTCTCCTGTAGATGTGGGCCTTAGAATACTTAGATTCTTCCAACTTCCTCCCATTTCTTTCAGATCTTGTACAGTTTATTAGTACTAAAACGATTATTACATTCCTCCCCCCATGTATTCTTAGCATAGATCATAGTGTGTGCATTCTGATCTTTGACTACGGTTGTTAAAATTATAGACTTAGTGTTATTTGCATGCCAATGATTTCGTTGCTCTCTACTTGTCCACTAGTTTATGACTGGCTGACGCATTTCTGCATTTTGACTCTTTGTCTTTGCACCCTCCTGGGGAAGTTTATCAGTAAAGGTGGATGGAGGTTGTAGAATGTTGGACTGGTGAATATCCAGAACATCTTTCGCCTGACTGCAGTTGGGTCACTTGGAGTTGGTTCAGTGTGGGAGCTATTGATTTACTAATGTTCACCAGCTGAAGCAGCTCCCAGTGAAGCGGTCCCTGCCCTGGCTCTCAGCCCACACTTAATCCTCTGGATTAAGGGCATTTTCTTCCAATTCAGCAAAGTGATCCTTGCATAACCTAGGGGCGGCCTTTTTGTTTGTTAGTTGCCTTTGCCACCAGCTTACCTTACTAAGGTTGCAACCTTGGGACACAATTGCTTTAGGCCTCTGAGGGAATCTTTTCAGATTTTTTCTGTCCTCTATCCCCCATCATTCCTAATTAAGAAGAACTTGATGAGGTTTCCTGGACTTCCTTTATTTACTCTCCACAGCAATGTACAGCTTTCTAAGAAGTACTTTTTTTTTTAGACAGAGAGTCACTCTGTCACCCTGGGTAGAGTGTAGAGTGCTGTGGCATCTTCATAGCTCATAGCAACTTCAGACTCTTGGGCTCAAGTGATCCTCCTGCCTCAGCCTCCCTAGTAGCCAGGACTACAGCTACTCGCCATGATGCCTGGCTAGTTGTTCTATTTTTAGTAGAGACAGGGTCTTGCTCTTGCTAAGGCTGTTCTTGAATTTGTGAGCTAAGGCAACCTACCTGCCTCAGTCTTCCAGGGTGCTGAGATAACAGGTGAGCCCCCGCCCCCAGCCCTCTAAAGAAGGTTTGATATAAGGCTGCTCTGATTCATTTGCTGATTCCATATCTAGTAGTAATTTCTCAAACTTTGTGATGCTGTATATCAGTGATAGCATTCTCTCAGTCGCCATCTGTGGGCAGATAGAGTCCTGCTAAAATCTCATCTTTCTCTCGTATGAAGGAATATTCAGGATATTCAGCATATCTGAAAATGTCAGTGTATATCTTCCAGTTTTACTAGTTGCAGCAACTTATTTTTTGTATCTTAAATCCTGTGAAATGGGAAAGAAAAGAAAGAAAGGAATTTAAATCTTCTTACTAAGGTAGCACAACATCTTGTCCCTTCCAGTGTTATAGGGTAGAAAAGTCCAGTAATGTTGTTTGCTTTTAACCCCAAGAGAAAAGGAGAGAGGTTGACTAAATCAAAAAATAAATCAGCTATCTAACAGATGTTTCCAAGGGATACCCCAAAGTGGGGGTGTCTCCCATATGTGAGGCAGGCATCAGTTTCAGTTCCACGAAAGGGTCTCTGATTAAAGGAAGAAACATGCTCTAAGAAGAATGAAAGCTTTGGTGACTTTTCAAAAGGATGTTCTGGCTTCGCACACAATCCCATTTTTCAACCTGCTAGAAATCAGACAAAAGATTCCTCACAGCTGCTGCTGAACTTGGTGTCTGCTGACCAAGCAATTCTCCGAGTTAGGCTCAGTGTGCAGCGGCCGACGCTCACGTGGCGGCAGACTCAGAGTTGGAACCTCAGTGAGATTGAATCATAAATAACAGATCTGGGGAAAAAATTTAGTGTTCAGCTAAGTCAATACCTGGCAAGTTAGAGAAATAAAAACATCAACATCCTCTGGTTGAGTTTCCCCTGTGTCTTGCCCTGCACGCATGGTTCACCACCACCACCGAGTTTCCTTCCACAGCTACATGATGTGTCTCTACAGAGGTGGTCTCGCTGCTGGAACCAGCAGTTCCAGCATCACCTAGAAAACTAATAGAAACCCAAATTCTTGGGCTCCCTCCCATAACTTTCTGAATCAGACCTTCTGTGGTGGAGCCCACCAATCTGTGTTCCAAGAAGTCCTGGAGGAGATTCCCAGGTACATTCAAATGTGAGAATCAATGGTCCGTAGTGTCAAATGAGAACCTTAACTGCCTACTTCCATAGATTTTCAAAAGGGTCTGCTCTAGGAATAATGTCAGGTTGCCCACCCACAGCTCACCAGTTCTTTTACAGACATGAAATATGGCTGGAAATAAGTATTATTATCAGTTGTTCTTTTTTAAAAAAAATTTTTTTTATTAAATCATAGCTGTGTACATTAATGTGATCATGGGGCACCATACACTGGTTTTATAGACCATTTGACATATTTTCATCACACTGGTTAACATAGCCTTCCTGGCATTTTCTTAGTTATTATGTTAAGACATTT
>CAUYPK010168104.1:0-16094 GCA_963574355.1 Loris lydekkerianus | reverse complement strand
TTGGAAAGAAGTTTAGAGAACACTCAAGGAACTAAAAGTAGACATACCAGCTCAGCACCTGTGGCTCAAGCAGCTAAGGTGACAGCCACATACACCTGAGCTGGCAGGTTCGAATCCAGCCCAGGCCTGCCAAACAACAATGACAGCTGCAACCACAAACTAGCCAGGCATTGTGGCAGATGCCTGTGGTCCCAGCTACTTGGGAGGCTTGAGGCAAGAGACTCGCTTGAGCCCAGGAGTTGGAGATTGCTGTGAGCTGTGGTGCCACAGCACTCTACCCAGGGCAACAGCTTGAGGCTCTGTCTCAAAAAAAAAAAAAAAAGTAGACCTACCATTCGATCCTGCAATTCCTCTACTAGGTATATACCCAGATGATCAAAAATCATTTTACAACAAAGATTTTGCACCAGAATGTTTATTGCAGCCCAATTCATAATAGCCAAGACATGGAAATAGCCCAAGTACCCATTGACCCATGAATGGATTAACAAATTGTAGTATATGTACACCATGGAATACTATGCAGCCATAAAAAAAGATGGAGACTTCACATCTTTTATGTTTACCTGGATGGAGCTGGAACATATTCTTCTTAATAAAGTATCTCAAAAATGGGGGGGAAAAGTATCCAATGTACTCAATACTACTATGAAATCAATATATAACCACCTACACACTCATATGAATGGTAAAACCTAACTATATTCCAGAAAGTAGAAGGGAAGAGGAGAGAGAGGGGAGGGAAGGGGTGATATTGGAGGCAGGAGGGTATGTGGGGGGACCTTACCTAATGTGCAGGATGCAATGGTACATTTCAAAACTATTTAGAAATGAGTATAATTGTGATGGATGTGTTACTTAGTTCAATGTAAGCATTTGACATTGTATATCAAAGCAATACCCTGAACCCCATCAATGTACAGTTTTGATTTAATAAAAAATAATTTTAAAATAAATTAATTAATTTTAAAAAGAAAAAAAAATGACTGTTATCTAGATTACATTAGTAACGTACTGTCTTTTTACAGAATTGTATGGGTGAAATTTTCTTTTAATTTTATTTTGTAATTTTAGATAATTCTTTTTACATTTTAAAAGCAGGTCGGTTTTGTTTTTAGTTTTTACCTATGCAGGGTGTCCTAAAATTTGCCATACGTACATACATGGTAAAAGGGGAAAATCCTACCTAAATGTACCATTATATACAAAACATTCATTATATAATTTTATAATATATTTCTGTGTATTGATATAAAAATATTAAAAATATAAAATATGAGTTTCAAGAAAAAGAAAAGATTTGCAGATGGCAAAGCTGATGAATAGATCTGGAGTGTGAAAGGAAAAGAGTCAATGGTGTTTGCCCCTCACGCAAATGGAGAAAACTAGGGGTAGATTGGGAAGGAGATCGAGATTAGCAGATTGAGAGTTCTGCTTTGAAAAGATTAGTCTTAGAAAGATCCTGTAGGCAGTGTTATGTTGTTTCCTTTGCTTTGCTTTATTTTGGCCAGCAGGAGTGGCTCCCTGTTTTTCTCCAGCAGCACCTTGGTAGCTTATAGCTGGGGATTGATCTCATTGGAATTACGTTGATTGGCTTTAATAGAATAGGAAGCAAGAAGTATTTGAAAGAGACCAAGTAAAACGCTAGACCAAATGTAAAACCCCATTCCCGGAACAAAACTTAATTAGTGTGAACTGATCACAAGTGACAGAAATCCAACCCAAACTAATGTAAACAAAAGAAAAGGGAAGCAGTGGCTCATGTGGATGGAAAACACATCCAAGGAGCTTACAAACAACCAGAAAGAGCTCTAAGACATAAAGTGGCCATCTGGCTGAGCTGGGTATGTAAGATGACTGTGTGATCCCACCTATAGGAGGGGGACGGTACAGATCTAAAACAAAAAGGAGTGGTCTGGTCTACAGTAAAAAGGAGAGGGAAAAATAAATCTGAAAGATCAAAATTTCACAAACACTGAGTTTGCAGAGCCTAACACATTGCATGCCCTGAGAGAGATCCAGATTTTGAACGTTCCTTCAAAATCAGTGTTAAACCACCACTAGAATCTGGGAAGCGAAATGACTTTTATTACCTATCAATCTCTTGTTAAAAAGTATGAAACAGGGGAGTAACAAACACCTTCCTTTTTTTATATCAAATATATAGCATGAGCTTCAATATTCCAGATGCCACCTCAGCAGGGCAACAACTCTTCCTGAGTGTTGATGGTTCAATTGCCTACACAAATCAGAAGCAGCCTCCACAGCCCAGCCTATCATATTAAAAAAAAAAAAAAAAAAAAAAAAAAAACCAGCTTCCTGCAATTCTACCGTTAAGTTTAGAAGACCATTAATTAGCCATGTTCAAGAACTGAGCTAGTAGCCCACCTCATTATGCACCTTGAGGTTACTCTTGAGCTTATCGTGACAGGCCCAAGTAAGTGTGGTGTGACTCAAACCAGAGGCGCTCCAGGTGGCTCCCACCAGTTGAGAGATAACATACTGCTCACCTGTCACACAGCAGAAAGAGATAGTGCCTGCTCCCCAGGCCCTTTGAGGGAACGTTCTGAGGCCTCCTCAAAACCACAATGAACACTTTGACCATGGATCCCCTGATGCCCACACAAGAAATCACGCAGCCAATTCTACATAGAACTCAGTGCAAGAAAGAGCTATCCTCTCCAAGTGGAGCTTCTACCAGGCAACAGGACTTCTATAGTGACCATGGGCATGGGTCTGGGGCTAAGCAGGCCACATTTGCCACCCCAGTGGAGCCTTTTTGGTTTCAGTCAATGCCAAGTCTGCTTCAGAAACCTGGTCACAGCCTGGAACTCATCCTACTGCCTCTGGCTTCAAATGGTTCTGGCTCTTCCTTACCCATCTGCCTCAAGTCTGTTTCCCAGAGCTGCAGATTATAAATGTACCTACATTATGCAATTATTTGGTGTGGAGGCAATGCACTGGAGAACTGCTTTGGCAAACGCTCCAGGGCGCCCCTTTTCACACCTGCCCCTCCCTATGCGTCCCAAGGCTCCCTTGGCTTCTTTATGGGTTGTCCCTCCCCCACTCTTCAAGTTGCATGGCCTTGCACACAGCCTCACACAAATCCTTCTGAGAACCTCGTATTTCTGCTGCTGTGAAACAATCTCTGCTGCCCTCAGATGACTGCAGATGCAGAGAGGATGAGGGACACAGGCAATGAATAGTTCTGGTAAACAATGACACCCCATACGAACTTGAGGTCAGTTCTTATCACCAGGCAGCCAGTGGGGTCTAAGTCAGCCCCTCCTCCTTAATCAGCTCTTAGTCATCTCTGCTGCAGGGAGGAAATCAGCTGGACCAACACAGCCATGCTTTGGGATGGCAGGGTGGGGGGAAGGGCATCCTCAGACTCTTTAAACTTTCTTCTGTATGTAAGTTGGCATTTTGACCAATATATATGCCCATGCAACCACCACCCACATCAAGATGTGGAACATTTCTGTGACCCCAGAAGTTCCCTTCAAAAGACATTGATTAGATCAGCCTTGCAGGTCCTTGAACCTCATATAAAAGAATCTTACAGCATACATCCTTGTGTCTGGCTTCTTTTAGTCAGCATGTTTTTGAGATTAATGCGTGTTGTTGCAAATATCCTTCCATTTTACTCTAGTGTTTTGTAGTACTCCACGGTATGAGTGTACCACAATTGATTCACTCAACTGTGGATGAGCATCTGGGCACCTCGGCTACTACGAACTATGTTGCTCTGATTGCTTTGGTGTATACTTTTGTGAAGCATCTGCACTCCTTTCTGGGGGCACATGGACAGCGTTAGATAATTCTGACACAAAGTCTCCCAGTGTGGCTGTACACATGTCCACTTTGTCCAACAATGGCCTCAGGCTTTTTGGTGGCATCAGACTCTTCTTTTGATAGTACAACAGAATGAGCCTACAGCGCGGACTGAACAGACCTCGGTTCATGTTTCAGCATCACCACCTACCTGAGTGACTTTGGGCAGTTACTTCCCTAGGTAACTGTGGGGAAATGAAACCTAGAGACTTTGCCCTCTGCAGCCTAAGTTGGATCCATGGTAAATCACACCGGCGTAACTTAGCGGCAGGCAACAGCTCTAAGTGAATATTCTTTCCCTCTTCTTAGCTGCACCCACAGCTCCCCACAATGTAGTCACCAAATAAACATTTCCAGTCCTTTTCCACCAAGGAGTCCTTTAAAATTCCCATGCCTCTATCCTGAGAATTCAATTATTACTTTACTCCTCCATACTTAGGTGATGGGGCTGCTTTTGTCCAACCCACTGCAGTTGGAGAAATCCAAAAACTGGGGAGATCAGATGTAGACTGACAAACAGAAGGCAACAGAAGGTGATAGAAGGTGGCTTCCCATAAAGTAACGCTGAGCCAGGGAGGAGACAGATACATTTTGACCAAAGTAAAGCCCAAATTTACTTTGTCTGCTTAAGTGCTTTTATGGGAAGATGTCCAAGATACATTGTTAATGAAAACAAACAAAACAGGGGACAGGAAGACAATTTTGGGACCTTTGTAAAAAAAAAGGAAAGAGAAGAGTGTATCTTTCTTTATATTGACTTGTATCTAGGGATACACATAGACCTGTGGAGGGGCCAACAGGGAAGGGACACTGTAAGAGGGGACGTTTCTTTCAGTATATCCTCATATAGATCTTGAACTTAAACCACAAGAACAGATCCTCTCTTAAATTTTTTTCCTGTCTATACTTAAATTTTTGTCAGTTATGCTAGCCAGAGGGTGTGAATTCCTGACTTAAAGTCCATGAAGATTTCTGGTGGATCAAGCCTAGCAAAGCAAAACACTTCCATGGGGCACTGTGAAAGTTTTGAAACCAACTATGCTATGGTCCATTGTTTCACTTCCGGGAAACAGAGTCAACAGCATCCTTTCTGATTCAACTCTGCAAGTTGAATCAGAAACTTGCTCGATTTATCAGTATTGCAAGGAAGGCTCATTTGTTTCCATTAGCACAGACTTTACATTTCTTGATTTTGGTGTATCTCAAAATTTTTCATAATGACCCCTATTAGGTATGTGCACTAGGAGGCTGGGTGTGTCTGGGCTTCAAGTAGGTGATGGAGGTGGGTGTGCGTGCAGGTATGTCTGTGTGTGGGAAAGGATGTCAAGCCCTATCAAGGGCGGAGCCCTAAATGTCTGAGGAGGGGACCTAACTGAGCTCATGTGGGGTGATACCAGAGGGCCCACTCAGCACCTGGCTTTTCAAAACTTTTCCCCATCACCCCAACCTCTTAGCTCTACAGATTTCAAATTCCATCATTAGAAACCTGGAGTGGCCAGGCACAGTGGCTCACTCCTATAATCCTAGCACTCTGGAAGGCCAAGGCAGGTGGACTGCTTAAGCTCAGGACTTCTGAGACCAGCCTGAGCCAAGAGTGAGACCCCATCTCTACTAAAAATAGAAAATCTAGCTGCACATTGTGGCAAACACCTGTAGTCCCAGTTACTTGGGAGATAGGAAGATAGCTTGAATCTAGGAGTTTAAGGTTGCTGTGAGCTATGATGATGCCACAGCACTCTACCCAGGGTGACAGAGTGAGATTCTGTCTCAAGGAAAAAGGAAAAAGAAAAGAAAAAAGAAACATGGAGTAAGAGAACAACTGTTTTTTAAGGTTCTCTGTGTGTGTCAAGGTATAGTTGTGCCCTGCATAGGTGAGTGTGTGTAGGGTTGTGTGTATATATGTGGGTGAGTATATTTAAGGTGGTATATGTGTTTTCACTCCGCAAAAAGGGAAGAAAAATCTACCAGCAATAAGTGGCAAACCCTTGGAACGTGGCAGGCAGGCAACACAGGACAGCCCCCCATAACAAAAAGAATCCCAAAATATGGCCTAAAGATCTACCTTCCCAGAGGCTCAAAAGCAGCATACCCAGGGCCAGGTGACACTAATAAATAATGAACACGTCTGAGCTTGGCAAAGAGCCACAGACCTGCCCACAGAACTGCCCTTCACTCCAGGCAGCCCGTCATCCAATCAAACTCTGAGGAGTCTGGCAAGGGGCCAGCGGGCTGATGCCACCCAGTCCCAAGGGAGCACATCACAAACGGGGCGAGGGGACGCCTCTCTCCAGGCAAAGCTAAAAAGGAAAAAACTTCCCTTCTAGGAGCACTGCCAGGCCACAGCTCCCCCAACCAGGGATGTGATAAACGCAGGCACAGAGGCTGAGAAAAACAGAGAGAAGTAGGAGGGGCAGGGAAAGGTGGCCTCTTTATTATCCCAAAATGCAAAGTATTGAAGGCACTTACAATAACAAGGCTGGAGAGGAGGGCAGGGGGAGGGCAGTGAGCCGAGCACAGAGGTAAATCAACGGGACCCACCCTGGTTACCATCCAGCTCCGAGAAAAGGAAAAGCTACAGGGCTGGGTCTGGAGCCAGTGAGGGCGTCCAGCTCTATTCCACAGAAGGTAAAAATCCATCCTACAGAGGATCAGGAAGTTAGGGGCACATAGCAGCAAGGGATGGGGCTAGAGGTCACGAGTTAGTGGTTCTTTAAGGAACACGCTCGGCAGTGAGGACAGCCCTCAGGTCCCCTGCTGGAAGAGGTCTCGATACATCTCAATGAGACGGGCGGCTTCACGCTGGCCAGAGAGCAGAGCACCATGGGTGGTGGAGTAGTACTTGCGATGGGTGGCCTCACCAGAGAACAGCACCTGCATGGGCTGGGCAGGGAGAAGAGGGTGTGAGGGTAGAGGAGCAGCAGAGGCCCTAAGGCTACCCATCTGCACCAGAACCTACCCACCCAGACTACAATCAGAGAGGCTTGAGCAGGCATCTGAGATGCAGGTATTGCTGCTTCCACAGGATGAGGAGCTGCCCATCCCACTGGGCCATCTTCCCCAGTGTCTTCCCCAAACATCCAGGCCTCAGTTCTTTCTGTTCTTAGGCTGTTAAGAGTCCTATCTCTGCAGTCTCTTACTACTGAACTCAGGGAAAGTGGTTTAACCTTCCTAAACCTTGACCTTTTCATGGGCCAGATAGCTTTATACCACCTACTTCTGAGGGCAGTTGTAAGGATTAAGAAAAATCATGTATCTAAAGCACTTAGAACCTGGAAGAACATAAGTACTCAATAAAGTCAGGTGGTAATTTAACAAACCTTTATGAAGCCCCTGTTAGGATCCAGGGACTGTTCTGGGCACTTGGAAGATAAAAGGTGACCAGGCTGCTGCTTTGTGGAGCTTCCATGCTGGTGGGGAAGCCAGACACGAAACCCAATTACTAAACAATGTCATGAATGACATGATGGGTGTTTGAACAAGGCACTGACAGCCCAGAAAAGAGACCCGGTATTAGAGGTATCCCACAAAGCTTCCCAGAGGACAGGACATTTGGATTGGTTCTTCAATGATGCTGGGTAAATAGACAAGTAAAGGACATTTCAGATGGAGGGAAAAGTGGGGACAAAGATGCATCAAGGCACTGTTTGGGGAACAGTGAGAATTCTGGTATAGCCAGGGCTCAACCTCAAAAAAGGAGGCTCTCCAGGCAAGATGTAGGTAAGGTACAAGCTTGTGTTTAGACTTTGTCCTGTGCCTCTCAAAATGAACGTGCAAAGGCACCAGCTGTAGATCCTAATAGAAGACAGAGGTTTTAATTCAGCAGGTCTAGGGTGGGCTGAGAGTCTGCATTTCTAACAGGCTCCCACGTGAGGCTGGTGTTTGTTAGGCATGGATCACCCACTCTGAGTAGTGAGGCTGTACCCCACTAACAAGGAGCCCACAGAGGTTATTACACTGAAAGAGGGGTGTGTATTGTGACAGTGTACAAGCTGCCTTCTCCCACATCTACCCCTCCTCCTTTTTCTCCTCAGTAACAAAGCTCTGCTTTTTAACTGGGTTCATTGCCATCCAGAATAAAAATGAATTTGCCCAGCCTCTCCAGCAGGTAGGTGTAGTCACATGACTATGTTCTGGCCAATGAACTTTCAAGTACACTGTTGCTTAGAGACACCTGATTCAACTCCAAGGATTCACCACCTTTGTCCATCTGACTTTCCTCCTCCTTCCAGCCTAAGAGGCAGATGTAAGAGCTGGAGTCTCTGCAGCCCTTCTGGGCCACAAAATGGCCTTGAAAATGGGAACCAGACACTAATGATACTGTGTCCTGCTACCTGACTCCAGATTTCTTTATGATTTTCCTTGTTTAAGCCACAGTTTTTTTGTTTGTTTTGGTTTTCCTTTTGTTACATGCACCAGTCCTAACCCATGCAAGTGACAAAAGATTGACTGTGGCAGCAGCAAAGTTCTTTCTGGGGATCTCCCTCTCAGTGGAGAAGGCACAGTACATGTTTGTTGACTAAAATTCCCTTTACCAATTACATCTAAGAATTGTTTTAAATATAACTCTGTTGAGGTTTTACCAGTTATTATACGTGTACACTTGGCTGGGGAAAGTCAAAATCTACCTTATGGGGCCAGGCATGGTGCCTCATGCCTGTAATCCTGGCACTCTGGGAAATGAGGTAAGAGAATTTCTTAAGCTCAGGAGCTCAAGATCAGCCTGAGCAAGAGTGAGATCCCATCTCCACCAAAAATAGAAAAACCAGCCAGGCATTGTGGCCTATAGTCCCAGCTACTCAAGACACTGAGGCAGGAGGATTGCTTGAACCCAGGAGTGTGAGGTTGCTGTGAGCAGGCTGATGCCACAGCACTCTAGCCTAGGCAACAGAGCAAGACTCTCCCTCAAAAAATAAAACAAAAACGAAACTACCTTATGGGAGCAAAAATGTATATTTCTCTCAGATTTACCATTTTTTAGGTATAAAGTTGACATAAGTTTAGAACTCGGTATTCCCAATTTTATTTTCTAAAACATATTGGGAAAACATTTCCATTGAAATTAGGGCTGTCCAAGAGAACATTCCATGATGCTATAGAACATTATGGATAGCTATACAATCTAATGTGGTAGCCACGTGTGGCTATTGAACTTGAAATGTGTATAGTGCAACTAAGGAACTAAAATTTTAATTTTTTGTAGTACTCTACATTTTAATTAATTTAAATTGGAAGTGACTGACAGCTACCATGCCATGGAATGGCTCTATTTTCATAACCTCAAGAAAGCATGTCAAGTTTCCACCTGATTTTTTTCTTCCAGATGTTAAGTGCACATTTTCTTCTTGTTTCCTCTTTCATTAAAGGAACTAGTCCATCTCTCCCTCACCTTAGCACCCCTTAGTGAACATTACCCTTCCCCTCCTCACCCTGGACCAAACCCACCCCACACTCACCACTGTCTTAGAGATTTCTGTGTAGGGCAGGGGCTTGGCCAGCTTCTCCACATCTGCCCCACTCGAGCCCACCTGTGTATATGAATAGGAGCCTCGGAAGTAGGGGTTGCTGCCCCAGGCCGAGCGCAGAATTCGTCGAGGTTTTGGAATGTTTGGGTTCCCTGTTGGGGAGCCAGAAAAGTCAAGGAGAGGGATAATAAGAAATGACTGCATACAGAAGACACCCCTGAATAGATACTCCTCACCCCACCTCTGCCAGGGGTGGAGTGTGCAAGAGGAGAGGGGAAGCCAGACTCCAGCTGTGCACCACCCAGTCAGCACCACCTTGTCACCCTAGCAAAACACTCATCTTTCAGGGCCTGATAATCATGTTTCCCCTTTTAACATCAGGGGTTCATGTGAGGCCCCTCCTGAATAGTGGCTGAAAAAAAATACTCATCTAAAAGGATCAGAGTAAAACATAAATCTCACTCTCAGCAACAGAGAATGAGTAGGAAATGGGCAACTGGCAGTGATGTCTGTTTTTTTTTTTATCATCAGCCCTTAAAAATAAAGAAGCACACAGACAGCCTTTGACTGTTTCACGCCCCAACCCAGGGTGACAGCAATTCAGGAGCCTAAGGCTGAGTGTGACACCCTGTGGTGGCTCCCCCGGTGGGCACAGCACCTCGGCCTCACAGGCTGGGGAGGGGAGAGCTGCCCCCGCTCTGGCAGAGGGCACAGTTAGGGAGCGGGCAGTGGGGCAGTGGACGCACCTGTGAACTGACGCAGCATCTCCGTGCAGATCTCGGCCACCGCCTCGTCATCGCACCTTTCCATGACGAGGGCCTCTTCCCCACAAATCCAGCCACTCAGCACGTGGCCGTAGCGCTCGGGTGGATAAAGGACATCGAAGCCACAGATCTTGCGGTACCAGAGCTCGGGCGGGTAGGTGAGGGTGCTGCTCTCTGCCTCATCCTCCCATACAAACTGTAGGCTATTGCACTCGGGGCCCCAGAAGGGCTCCTCGAATTCAAGAAAGATCTTGTCAGTGGTACCAATGCCCAGGCGGTGGATGGCAGCCACCTTCTCCATGGGCAGGCCTGGTCGGAAGAAGCTGGTGTACTGCCTCTTGAGCACGCCCAGTGACACGGTCACGATCACATGGTCTGCCGGGATCATCTCGCAGTCCTCGCACTCCACCACCACTGGCCACTTCTCGTCCTCGTCCTGCCTGCGCCCTTGGGGTTCCTCTCCTCCCTGGCTGCCCTCCCCAGTGTCGTGGTTGTGGTCACCCTCACCGCGGGGCTCAATCTCAGAGCCGCGGGCGCAGGCCCAGGCCTGGTCCCAGTGAACACAGCGGACAGGCTTCCCCAGCTGGATGACATGGGCAGGGATGCCCTGGGCCAGCAGCTCCACAACCTGCATGAAGCCAGAAGGGATGACGTGGTGGGCCCCGGGGATCTCGGTCCACTCCCCAAAGGCACTCAGGGACACCTCGTCGATGCTGTGTGAGCTGCTCTCACAGCTCTCCACCTGCAGGAAGACCCAGGGAGAAGCCAGGTGACCGCTGGGGCTGGGCAGGGGTAGGAGCAGGACCTCCGAGCAGCGTAGCCCTCCTCGGACCCAGATGCCCCCAGAATCAGTCTTCCTCACTCTGGCACCTGCACGCGAGACAGCAACAATACCTTTAGGTACTGCTGGATCATGGCGAGCTTCAGGCGCTTGGTGGCCTCCGGGTCGTCAGGGTCATCCCTGATGCGGTTGCGCACCTCCTCCCGGGTGAACACCCCCACACTGTTTCGACTTTCAGCATTGACAGGTTTATCATGCTGGAAGAACTCCTGGGTCAAGTTATAGACCTGTCGGAGAAATCCCAGGAGACTGAAAACATGCTCCCTCATCAAACCTCCCTCTCAAAGAAGGGACCTCATTCCAAAAGTCACAAGCTCCCAGGCATCACCCAGATGCACTGAGCCCTTGGTCTCCCTCCCATGGGGAATTGACGTTGCACCCAACACTGCACTGAGGCTGTGCCCGGCTGCCTCTTCCTCACCCCCAGCCCATGAGGGGATGGGATAGGCCTCAGAGGCCTTCTCGCTGGGCCCTCACTTAGAACAAAGTGTAACATTTGTATGAAGAAAGAAACCACCACCTCCTGGGTTCTGCACAGGTCTACATGGGCTCTACCTCCCACACATTTACCATTCCAAGAACCATGCTCACAGCCCTTCCCCTGCCACCACTTCCCAAGTGTGTCTGCTTTGCTCTCTCCCCAGAGGTCAGTCTGGAGCTGTGGACGGTTTGGTGTTTGGGGGGAAATGGAGCAAAAGAGGACGCTGGAATCCGATCCTTTGGAGATGCCCCCAAAGGCCTGCCTAGGTCCACACAAAGTACCCATTTACTTCAGGCCTCAGCCATGTATAAGAAAGATAGGATGCAGAGGGGAGGGAGGAAGACAGAAGAATGATCCCAAGGAGGTTTGAGTGTGCCAAGAATGGAAAGATATTTCACACTGGCGTGTTTCAGCAGAGCTCCAACCCATACTGCACAGATAATGACGATTTGTCAGTCCCATGGAACGGGGTCCCACAGTATCCCCTGCCTGGTATAGAGCTCCTACCGAATGCAAGGCAGATCTCCCTGAGGAAACCTTATTTCCTCTGACTGAGGAAATAAGCCAGTCACAGGGGAAAACATAGGTTCCCCAGAGGCAAGGTCTGAGCCCCAGAACCCATTGGGCTCTGTGCAAGACACAGGCTCTAATGTGAGTAAGACAGGCAGTCCCAGCCCCTGCCCTCACTCAAGTTAGGGAGATGTTCTAAGACTGGGCTGCTTCTACATGACAGGCAGTAATAAGAAAGACTCATGGGACTGTGACAACCCAGACAAACCTGCACAGTCAGGAGACAGCCAGGTTGGTAGTTGGGACGGAGGACATTTCAGACAGAGGGATCAGGGTACTTAAAGATGAGAGAGAGACAGAGATGCATTCAGGAAACTTTAAGGGGAGCGGGCAGCAGGAGAATTGTAACAGCAAGGCAGAAGCTGGGCATAAAGCACTGAGAGTAACGACAAGGCCTCCGGTCTTAATTCAAGGGCCTGGCATCAGGGAAGGGCCATGCACAGGAAGGTAGCACAATCACACGCCCACTGCTATCATTCCCAGGACACTGGCAAAGGGGGGCTCCTCGGCTGGGTCTCTGTGGCTGAGCTGATTGGTGATTCTTTCCCTTCCTAAAGCGAGTGTAAATTCGCTCTATCCTGCCCCCAGCCCTGGGGCCACAGGGTGAAGGAGGAGGACAAAGCCTATTGATGTCTACCACACACCACCCCCACCACTTCACTCAAGGGAAAGGCCTCCACATGAGATAGAAACATGAATTAAACATGTCTCTGAAGTCTAACTTAAAAAGAAGAAAATTAGTTAAATTATTCAGTCTTCCCTCCCACAGTCACGAGATGCTGGGTGTTTAGCCTTAGCCAGAGTCCTCAGCAAATTCTTCATCCAGGGTTACTGCCAAGAGATCAGGCTTTCAACTCGCCGCCGCCTCCTCCCTGGGATGATAAGCAACATGGTAGCCAGTCATCAGCTTGTTCACTAGAAGCCAAAATGCCCAGCAGAGGAGTAACAAATTTAGTCCATGCTTGTATCAGCCACTGACTAGGATGGTCTTCACAGAACATGGGTTTGTCAAATGGGTGCAGTCTCCTCTCCTGGGCTAACTGACATCTTCCCAAAGTGACTCAAAGAAAATGGGACAGATCTGTGACAGCTAATAATACCCAATCCTCATTAAACATTTTTAAAAGATACAGCTATATCCATTGTACAGATGAGGAAAGCCAGGCTCAAAAAGTCTCAACAATTTGTTCTAGATTACAGAGGGAATGAACGGTAGAACTCGTACTCAAATCAAGGTAGTCTTATTCCAGAAACTAAGCTCTATGCCAGTGTTTTTCAATCTTTTTTTTAATCTCAGGGCACACTTGAACCTATTGTTAAACTTATACAGCACACTTAAATTATGTTGATTAAAAAAAAAGAATATACTTACTGTGCTTTGAACTCCTTTTGAAAATAATTTAATTAATGATCTTTAAAAATGTTCATGGTCCACGGATGGATTAATAAATTGTGGTATATGTACACCATGGAATACTATGCAGCCTTAAAGAAAGATGGAGACTTTACTTCTTTCATGTTTACATGGATGGAGCTGGAACATATTCTCTTTGGTAAAGTATCTCAAGAATGGAAGAAAAGTATCCAATGTACTCAGCCCTACTATGAAACTAATTCATGGATTTCACATGAAAGCTATAACCCAGTTATAACCTAAGAATAGGGGGAAGGGGGAAAAGGAAGGGGGGGAAGAGGGAAAGGAAGGGAAGGGAGGGGGCAGGTGGGCGGAGGGAGGGTGATTGGTGGGATTACACCTGTGGTGCATCTTACAAGGGTATATGTGAAACTTAGTAAATGTGAAATATAAATGTCTTAGCACAATAACTAAGAAAATGCCAGGAAGGCTATGTTAACCAGTGTGACGAAAATGTGTCAAATGGTCTATAAAACCAGTGTATGGTGCCCCATGATCACATTAATATATGCAGCTATGATTTAATAATAATAAAAAATCTTCACAGAAAAAAAATAAATAAATAAAAATGTTCATGGCACGCCAGTTGAAAATCACTGCTTATGTGATACTACTGCACAAACTTACTTAGTTGTTAATAAATAATACATTCAAATTAGTGGTCCTCCAAAGTCATGGTTGGGGGCTGCATATTTATTATAAAGCCACCCTTAGACAGGGTTTTACATGCTTAGAGCACACCTCTTCAGGATGGCCTGCAATATTGCCTAAAAATCCACACAAGGAGCTGGACACGGTAACTCATTCCTGTAATCCTAGCAATCTGGGAGGCTGACATGGGAGGATCACTTGAGGTCAGCAGTTCAAGACCAATCTGAGCAAAGCAGGACCCTGTCTCTACTTTTTAAATAAATAAATAATACAAGAAAAAATTAGCAGGGCATGGGTGGCAAGCACCTGTAGTCCCAGCTACTCAGAAGGCTGAGTCAGGGGGATCACTTGAGCCTATGAGTTTGAGGTTGCTGTGAGCTAGGCTGAGGCCAAGGCACTCTAGCCTGGGCAACAGAGTGAGACCACTATCTCTTAAAAAATAATAATTCAGTCGGCTCAGCACCCATAGTACAGTGGTTACTGTGCCAGCCACATACACCAAGGCTGGTGGGTTCTAACCTGGCCTGGGCCAACTAAACAACAGTGACATCTGTAACAAAAAATAGCTGGACATTGTGGCAGGCACCTGTAGTCCCAGCTACTTTGGAGGCTGAGGCAAGAGAATTGATTAAGCCCAAGAGTTGGAGGTTGCTGTGAGCTGTGATGCCACAGCACTCTACTGAGGGTGACACTGTGAGACTCTGTCTTAAATAATAATAATAACAATAATTCAGTCTCTTTGCACATGAGTGAGAACACACAATATTGTATATTGTTCTCACACACACATGTTGACTGAGCACGACATTGTCAGCGCACGCACTCAAGATACTGAGTGTGCCTGTCCTCCATAGAGCAGGGACAACCCCTAAGCAAAGGTCATTTCTCCTTTCTCATGCCCAAGAGATAAGAAAATGCACAATAGGTACTTGATGGCCAATTACTAACCTGGAGCAAAGGATGGCTGTACCATAAATGACAAGCTAGCAGAAGACAAGGCCTATGTATTAGTTTGCTAGTTCAGTGCAGTTCACAACACCACTAAAATATACCAAAGATAATAATTTTTTTTTAAAAATCTAAATAAGAGAAGTATACTCCAACACTGTACTGAGATGCTAGCACAATAAGAAAAAAAATAGTCTACAGCTATGCTAGCCTACACAATAGCCACGAGACACCTGTAGCAACTCAAAATTAAATAAAATTAAATATTTGGTAATAAGTTCTATTAAAAAATAAAAACAAAAAATAAGGAATTCTATTAAAAAAGAAAAATTTAGATATATAGAGCTACTATTTCAGTGGACTAAAAAGAATAATAATAAATAAATAAATTAGATATTTAGCTCCTCAGTTTCAGTAGCTATATTTCAAGTACTCAAGAGCCACATGAGGCTGGTGACAACCATCATGGCTAATTCAGGTCTAATACATCACCACCACTGCAGAAAGTTCTATTGATCTGAGGATTAGAAAGGAAAAAAACAAAGGTATGTAGCACACCTCTTGGGTACAGGGCACAGCTACAAGAGGGGCTCTACCTAACAAATGCAAATATTGTAACCTAGTTGTTTGTACCCTCACATTAACCTGAAATATAAAAAGGAAAAAAAAGGAAAAAAAAAAAATTCTCATTTTTGTGTAGGATTATACACATAAAATTCCAGAGCAGCATTAAAATATAATTAACATAATAGATATATAATTAGAATTAAAATAATTCAGCAATATAGCTAATTAACATATAAAAAATCAATTATATTTCTATATAGTGGGAACAATTAGAAAATAAATTTTTTTATTATTAAATCATAGCTGTGTACATTAGTGCAATCAAGGGGTACAATGTGCTGGTTTCATATACAATCTGAAATATTTTCATCAAACTGTTCAACGTAGCCTTCATGGCATTTTCTTAGTTATTGTATGAAGACATTTGTATTCTGCATTTAGTAAGTTTTGCCTGTACCCATTCTATGATGCACCGTAGGTGCGGCCCCACCCATTACCCTCCCTCCAAGAAAATAAATTTTTTAATTAACATATAAGAGTATTCAAAAAATAGTCACAATAA